>JAOTQJ010077398.1:0-12785 GCA_025642045.1 Solanum sejunctum | reverse complement strand
TAGGTGATTGGGTATTCTTAAAGGTGTCTCCAATGAAAGAGGTTATGAGATTTGGTAAGAAGGAAAAATTGAGTGCATGATACATAGGGCCATATCAGATTATTAAGAAAGTTGGGCAAGTTGCATATGAACTAGAGCTACCCCAAGAGCTTTCAATGGTTCATCAGTTTTTCATGTCTCGATGCTTCAAAAATATATAAGTGACCCTTCCTGTATCACTCCTATTAAGAATGTATAGGTTACAAAAGATCTCACCTATGAAGAAGTTCCTATTGCTATTCTAGATTGTCAAGTTAAGAATCTAAGGAACAAAGAAATAGCTTCAGTTAAAGTACTTTGGAGGAACCATGAAGCAGAAGAAATAATATGGGAAGCTGAGGATGCAATGAAATTGAAATACCCTTACTTATTTGAAGCTAAAAAGGAAGTCCAACATGAAGAATTGAGCCACTAATAGGTATGCGTTATTGAATGCTGAATGTGTTGTCAAACTATTTTTGTAAATAAAGATTTAAAATTGGTTAAGCTATACAATTATGCTAACATTCGAGGATGAATATTCCTAAGAGGGGGAGGATGTAACACCCTACACCTTACAATACTAGCACAATTCAAATGAAACATAATATGATTTGGTCAAATTAGCTCTAAAACTTTCAAAAGTGATTGAATCTCATGTTAATAGGCTATATGTGCATCTAACGCTTAAGAGGGTCGCGTATATACATGTTTTGTGTCGAATTGAGAATATTATGACCTTCAAATAAAATGAGAGAAATTAGGTGCTTGTAGGACTTAGTAAGCAAGTACTTGAGTCATCTACTTGTTTAGCTTAAATTTGTTAGTTAAACGGAGACGAGGCTCGACGTCGAATTTGTTCAAGTTTGATTATGAATAAAGTCCGTATTAAAGATGTAACTTGGACCCATGTTTTAGCAAACTAAATGGACCATATGATCAGCCCAAGAAGGATATAAAGAGAGTCCAAGACCATTACAATATTTTTATCAAGTTAGGCCCAACTAATTAAGAAGAAGAAATTTGAAAAATGGGCAGCAAAGGCCCATGTATTTGGATCTCCAAAAGGCCCAAGTAAAATGAGTAAGGAGATGTCACCTACTTGGTGATGTAAGGATCAAGTATCCTTAGTAAGTAGGCCAAGGATCAATTTTAAAAAGGCCTAAAGTAGCTCCCACAAGTCATTATTATCTTGAACACAAAAAAAATCAGCTTTGCCTCAAAACTTTTCTCTCAACGTGTATTGACTTGCAAAGCAGCAAAAAGGGAGATTCTAGGGTTCTTATACAAGACCTATACCTTGAATAGAGTGGTAAGTAAGTTTATACATGTGTTTAGTATGGTGTTCGTATGAAAAACAAGAAATTGATGCTAGTTACACTTGCTCAAATCTATTGGACAGATTCTATGCAGAAAGTTGTTGTACCTTTTCCTTTTGTTTTGGTGATTTCTCTATGGTTTTTAAGTTATATTATGAAGCGAACATGGTTTTATTAACATAGTTTGAGTTATAAACATCACCCTAAGGTTGTTGCCTTGGTTTTGGTTTCATTTAACAAGCGTATTTTATCAAGTTATCTTAAGCGTCATGTTGATTGGAACTTATGGGTTGTTGTGTGTAAAGCTATTAGTTCACGTCCTTCATGACTTATCAAGTACTGTTATAGGACTGTTTGAGGTTTGTTTATATGTGTAAATATTGTTGGGACTTTTTGGTTAAAGTTGGAATAGGTTTGAAGTTGTCAACGTTGACATGTAGCGAAGGAAGGTAATGTTATGCTGTCTATTTTTAGATGTGTGGACTTGTGATGTGTTGTGCTTTGTGGGATCTTGTAGCGCTTTTATGGACTTAAAATAGTCTATACATGATGTGTACATGCTAATGTCTATTAGAAAATACAATTAGGGGCGAAAAGGTTAAAGGAATACACCCGGGTTTTTGAACACCTGCTTGTTGCCCATATATTGTTTTCGTATGTGATGGGATGCCAAGGTGTGTCTATTGGCTACGAATGCTAGTTTTATCCTTTGTGATATTGTAGTGAAGTATTTGGAGGAAAGGAAGTTTATCTCGATATAGTAATAAGGTCATACAACGAGGTATGTAAGGTTATTTGATTTCGTTTCACTTAGCATGAAACATAGCTCTCCTTAGTACATAAAGGCATTCACCAACTCAAACACAACTATTATCCATGTCTCCACTCTTGTACATGTTCATATGATTCCATACATAGTCACCTTTAAAATTGCATACATGCTTGGATACCAAGTTATATGAGTTCTTGTTACTAAATAAAGTTCACAAGTTGATTCATTTTATATGTATTTTATTATTTACATAACGTACTCTTTTCATTGTTATGTTGTCTTGTGTGATTATCCACATGTCACTTGCTATGTATACATTCCCACAACTTTAATATTATGGCAACCAAAAGAATCATCTCAAAGGTAATTGAAAGATAAAATATACAATTTCTGATAGGTGGTAGCCCAAGAGGGGTTGAGTATAACCTAGCTAGGGATGATCCTATCAAAGGGGGAGTAGCTCGAGGGGTTGAGTATAACCTAGCCAGGGATGAATGCCATACAGTTTCATCACTGATCAGTTGGTCATTTGTTTTACAATTGTGCACAAATTATATAGTAAAGGTAAAGTAATATAAAGGACATAAAGTACTGGATTCCACAGTGTAACTCAGGGTGGTCCACATTCTGCTACAGATACATAGTTTTATTTGAGTTATTACTTTATGTACAGTATATCCTGCCTTACATACTCAGTACATTACTCATACTGTCATCCCTTAGGGGGACCTGCATTTCATGTTGTAGGTACAGGTGCTAGTAGATCTCCCCAGTAGAAGTACATGATATTCAGTTGTTGCTACCAAGTTCCAGGTTGCTTTGGGGCTTTGTATATGTCTAGAGCTTACGTATTTTGATTGCACAGTTTGTTGAAGCAGGACCTGTCCTGACTATTATCAGATGTTTTTCTTTATTTAGAGGCTTTATAGACTATGTAAAGTAAAGTTTTGTCATGACTCATACTTTAAATACCGTGGCCACAATGGCCTAGTCATATGCACTCCCTTTTGACTTTTTATCACTGTTTATCTTCTTAAAGGCATGTTAAATGCTGAAACCCCTTATAGTATGTATAGAAAGCGGACAGTTATAGGTTGGTTCTCTGATTTTTATCAGCAATGGGTACCAGTCCGCCCTAATGGGACTTTGGGTGGGACATCACTTTTTTGGTGTTCCTTCAAAAAGGAAAATAGACTTTGGTATAAACCTTCTTCTCGATACTCAACCCATTTTTATTCCCCCTTACCTTATGGACCCGGCAGAGTTAAAGAAGTTTAAGGAGTAATTGAGGGATTTGTTGGAGAAGGGTTTTGTTAGGCCTAGCCAATCAGCTTGGGGTGCACCGGTGTTGTTTGTGACGAAGAAAGATGGGCTCTTAGAATGTGCATTAACTACCGACAAGTTAATAGTTTAACCATCAAGAATAAGTATCCTCTACCAAGGATTGATGATTTCTTTGACCAACTTCAAGGGGCTAGTCACTTCTCTAAGATTGATGTTCGACCGGGCATCATCAATTGAATTTGAGGGAGTTTGACATTCCCAAGATGGCCTTTCGAACAAGGTATAGGCATTATGAATTTGTGGTTATGTCTTCTGGGCTATCCCATGCACTGGCTATCCTCATGGATCTTATGAATAGGGTCTTTAAACCCTACCTTAATTTGTTTGTGATAGTATTCATTAATGATATTTTGATCTATTCTCATAGTGAGGATGAGCATATAAGTCATTTGAGGGTGGTATTACGAAAATTAAGAGAAGAGAAGTTGTGTACCAAGCATGAGAAATGTGAAGTTTGGTTGAAAGAGGATACTTTCGAGGTCATTTGGTGTCAGGGAATGGTATTAAAGTGGATCCTATGAAGGTGAATGTGATTAAAAATTAGCCTAGACCATTGATGCCATCGAACATTAAAAGCTTCTTGGGCTTAGCGGTTTACTACCGAATATTTGTGAATGGGTTCTTTTCTATTACTTCTCCCATGACTAAGTTGACTCAAAAGAAGGCTAAGTTTGTATGGACCGATGAGTGTGAAAAGAGTTTCCAAACCTTGATGTATAAGCTTGTGCCCACTCCTATCTTATCTCTATCGAGAAGGTTGAAAGGGTTTGTTATGTATTGTGATGCCTCTATGATTGGTTTGGGTTGTGTGTTGATGCAAAATGGTAAGGTAATAGCTTATGCTTCTACGCAACTTAATGTGTCTGAAAAAAATGATCCTACTCATGATCTTGAATTGGCCGCATGGTTTACGCTTTGAAAATTTGGCGTCATTATTTGTACGGGGTGCATCTTGATGTGTTTACCGATTATAAGATCTCCAATATGTGTTCACTCAGAAAGATCTCAACTTCAGACAATGAAGGTGGTTAGAACTTCTTAAATATTATGATATAAGTGTGCATTATTAACCCAATAAGGCTAATGTGGTAGCAGATGCTTTGAGTAATCTATGGGTAGCCTAGCTCATATTGATGGTGGTGGCCAAGAGATTGCTAAGTAGCTCCATCGGTTGTCTAGATGGGGGTTAACCTAGAAGATGTTAATAATGGTGGTATTCTGGTTCTGGATGGTTCAAAATCTTCCTTGGTTGATGAGGTAAAAGCAAAGCAAGATCTTGATCCCTCCTTGTTAGAACTGAAGGCATTGTTGAGAGATGGCAAGGTGGATGTTTTCTCCCAAGGGAGAGATGGCACCCTTAGGTACCAAGGTAGGTTGTGTTTTCCATATGTTGATGACTTGATAGAGAAGACTCTTTATGAGGGTCATAATTTTTCCTATTCTACTACCTCGATTCTACAAGATGTATAGAGATTTGAGTGATGTGTTTTCGTGGTGCCAACAAGTGAAAGCCGAATATCAATACCCAGGTGACCTAACCCAAGATATAAAGATTCCTATTTGTAAGTGGGAGGAAATTAATATCGATTTTTTTGTTGGGTTGCCTAAGTCTAGAAAAGGTTTTGATTCCATATGGGTAGTGGTTGATAGGATGACAAAGTCGGCTCATTTTCTACTAGTCAAGACTACTTATAGGGCTGAAGACTATGCGAATATACATCATTGAGTTTGATAGATTATATGCGGTGCACTTGTCTATCATATCGGATCATGGTGTTCAATTAAGTTCTCATTTTTTGAGGTCCTCCCAAAGAGGTCTTGGAACCAAGGTAAAGCTATAGCCTTTCACCCTCAACCGGATGGCCAAGTCAAAAAAACTATCCTAACTCTTGAGGATATTCTTAGAACTTGTGTTTTGGAGTTTAAGGGTTGTTGGGATGATCATCTTCCACTGATAGAGTTTTCTTATAATAATAGCTACTATTCTAGCATTGGTATGGCTCATTTTGAGGCCCTCTATTGTAGACGTTGTAGATCACCGATTGGGTGATTTGAAGTGGGAGAAATGGCTTTGTTGGGTTTGGATATTGTTATGTAGGCTATGTTGAAGGTAAGGTTAATTAGGGAAAGGTTGAAAATGTCTCAAAATTCCTATTTCGATATGAGGATAGGAGACCTTGAATTTAAAGTTGGTGATTGGGTCTATTTGAAGGTTTTACCAATGAAGCATGTGGTTCTTTTTGTTAAAAAAGATAAATTTAGTTTAAAACATGTGGGTCCTTATAGGTTGATGAGAAGGATTGGTATAGTGGCCTATGAGTTGGAGTTGCCTAGTGAAATGGATTTGGTTCATCTGGTCATCCATGTGTCTATATTGAGGAAGTGAGTTGGTGATCCAAATATTATTGTTACATTGGATGTTGTGGGTATTGTTGAAGACAACTTTACTTATGAAGATGTCCCAATAGATATCTTGGATATACAAGTGAAAAGGTTGAGAAACAAGGATATGGTTCCCATTGAGGTCCTTTGGAGGAATTAACATGTCGAAAGTGCTACCTGGTAGGCTGAGTCAGACATGCAAAAGCGATATCCCTGTCATTTCCATTCTACTGAAGCAAAAGTATTAATTCTAAGTGACCTATGTGATTTCATGTCTCGTGTATCAGCCCTTATTCCATTTACATGCATTTATGTTTGTGTTGACAAGTTCATGGTGAGTTTAAACACTTATGTTGAGACTTTTGAAACGATATTTAAGTGCATTATTGCATTCTTATTGGGGCTAATTTCTTCAGGACCACTCTTCTTATGCGTACTTTTTTAACATTCAAGTACAAATGTTTCCAAGGGAAAAATATGAAAATGACCCCAAAAAGTGCCTGAAAATGTGCCTCGGAAGTGCCCAGAATCGTAAATTCCATATATCTCAAAATCTGTGCAAGATATTGAAAATTTGACTTCATATTCTTGATCAGGGGAAATATTGAGTGGGAAATAGGTTTAAACCCAATTTTAGAGTGACTGTATCAAATTTTAAAATCAAAAAATACGATTACTAGAGGGCAGTATGCGCCACTGTCGCAATGCAGCTAAGGCACGTCACTGCGTATTGTTGCCCAATTATTTTTAGTTCGGTCCAAGACTTTTTGAGTGTTGGACCTAAGTCTACCCGTATGTGTCATATCATACTAGACATTCCCCAATACTCTCTCAAACACAGACAGATATTTCACCTAAAATTCAAGTGTCAAATATCTTTCCAAATCTTAAGGAAATCATCCAAACTTCAAGTCTCCATTCCAATCTTCATCAAGAAATTCTCCAAAGTCAAGGTACGTGGGTTTCAACCATTCGCCCATTGTGCCCAAACATCCCTTTTATAAAATTTAAATATTTCCAAGTTGATTTTCCTATGGGTCTTCTATTATTAATTTGACTATGTACTATGTTAGGGCTTTATAAAAGTGTGACTGTTTATGTATGTTTTAAGCTATGTGTATAAGACTTATGATGAGTTTTTATGAGGGCTTTTAATTTATTTTGCAAGGTGGTATTACCAAGCGTTGGTGGGTTGATTTACTTCAAGATTGTTTTCATGATTTCACTCTTAATTTGCATGGTTTTACATTAGCATTACACACCCACCAAGTGTTTGATAAATGACCGATTTAGGGTTCTTGAGCTATTGATGATCCATTGTATGACCTGTGACTTCAATGACATTATGATTATTAAAGGAAGGTGTATATGTGTCGATTTCATGAATTATGACTATAGTGTTGCAACTTGACCACACCTAGTTGAAGGGGTGCTAGACCTCAATTACTATGGATGTCAGGGTGTAACCACCATAAACCAATTGAAGGGTTGATACCTCAGTCACCATGGATGGTGGGGTGTAACCACCATCAACCAATTGAAGGGTTGATACCTCAATCACCATGGATGGTAGAGTGTGAAAATCCATCATAATGTTGGTCTCTTACTACACATGTAATATGTTCTATATAAGCATGTTTTATCTCAAGTATCATTCATGCATGCCGTATTGCTACATGCTCATTCATTGCCTTATTATACATTTTGATTATGTTGCCTATCTATTATAGCATTGCATCTTACATACTTAGTACATTCAAATGTACTAATGCAGTCTCTATGCGTACATAATATTACCATTAGGAACCGGAGCCCCACTTGATCATTCTCCTCCTCCATGGGGCTAGCGCGATATCTCTCAAAGCAAGTTGGTGAGTCCTCAACTTCGAGCTCATAATTCTTTAGATTATGATATGTATAGACACTCTTTTCTTTATTGTATGCTTGACCATGAGGGTGAGCCTAGTTGCTTGTCTTCGTCCCTGCTAAGTTCTATGTTTATAGGTTTTGTTAGACAAGTTATATAATGATTCTATAAGCTTGACTCCCTTTAACTCTTGATGTTTTGTGATAGGAAGGATATCCCTTAGCCCCATATCCCATCTTTACTATATCGTATTGTTGCTTTATTACTTGAAACTAAGGATCCGTAATGATATGCTAAGAGGCTTGATTGGCATTCCTTCGGGTCCCCATTCATCGTGTCACATCTAGGCCCTAGGTTTGAGTTGTGACTCTAGGTTATTTCAAATAAACTTCTCATGGTTCTCACAACCCCATGTTGAGGGTGCTTAGCCACTTATGGCTAAGGCAAAATCAATAACAATGAATGTAAAATACATAGTTGAGAGATTACCCAAAAATAATCAAGAAAAAAATACCTCGAAGTTGAAACCACAACTTGTATTAATGAAAGATTAGTAAAATGTGATTTGCAATCCCCCAAAATAGATCTTCAAATAAAAAGATAAATCTACACTAAACCCTAGAAAACTTCTCTAAGAATATTCGAAGTTTCTTCCAAAACTGAGAAATGTCAAATCTCCTCTCAAAAAACACTAACATTATCTGTTTATTCTATTTGAAAAAGTACCCTAAAAATAAAATTAAAAATACAGCTTACAACAGTTACGTCTCGCAGATATGACTTGTGCGTGACCTATAAGTCATAATCAGGCTTTTGTAGTCAGCAAGTGGCATGTCAAAGTTAACTGCTACGATCCATTGCTACAAGTTATGTTGTGCTCTACGACTCATAGTGTCTTCTTATAGTCCAAAGATGCAGTTCTTGGTCAAAACTTTTGGCACACTATTTTTTGCTATGAGGCACCCTCCTATGAGTCGTAGTGCGCCTTACAACTTGTAGGTTAGCCTCGTATGGTTGACCTTCACTTTTTACATTCCTAATAGTGCACACTGTTTCTTGCTAGGAGGGAACCCAACAACTCATAGCTAGGGCTATGACTCGTAAGGTGGCTTGTATGTCTTGTATTTCAGCTACAAGGGAACCCAACGATTCGTAGCTTGGGCTACGACTCATAAGGTGGCTCATATGTCTTATATTTCAGCAAAATCTCAATTTTCTCCCAAAATCAGCCAACCTATATTTTCTATAAGAACAACACAAATACACACAATAACTATAAAAAGTCGCATTTAGAATTTGTAAAGTCCCTTATTTCAGGCATCAAATGTGCTATAATTTAATAGCACATCAGTTGGTGGCCTACGAACTGAAAGGGGTGGCTTAAATTTGGTTCACTCAATAGAAGATGTTGAAGGTAAATGGTGATGCTATCCCTTGGGAAGAGTTCAAAGTGGCATTTCTCAATTGGTTCTTTCTTATTAAGCTAAGCAAGGTGAAGATGATAGAATTTATGAATCTTAAATAAGGGTCCATGAGTGTGAGGGAGTATGCCTTCATGTTCAACCAACTATCCTAGTATGCTCCATAATCGGTTGCCGAGCCTAGGTGAAGGATGAACAAATTTGTGTCGGGTGTATCTAACTTGGTTAATGTGGAGTGTCGTACCACCATGCTAGTAGGGGACATGGATTTATCTTGGATCACGACATATGCTGAGCAACTAGAGGGGGAGAATCTTAGAAAGAGAAGGTTGGTGAGTCCAAGAGGGCTCGATTTGAAGGTTGGTTTCATGGCTCTAAGGATGGACGGTTCCATCAATGCCATAAGTTCCAAAGCAAAGGGTTGACCAATGCTTCCAACTAGAGGTTTACCAATGATCGGGTGCCTAATTAAACATTCCAAGGTGGCAATGGAGAAATGGGAAAACCTAGATGTCCAAGGCATAGAAAGAACCATAGTGGTCATTGTTTAAGAAATTCAAATGCTTGCTTTGGTTATGGTGAAGTTGGGCACAAGGTTATTGATTGTCCTCATGCTCAACACAAAGGTAAAGATGGTCATTCTTGAGGCCAAAGAGCTTATGTAGGTCAAAGGGGAAGAGGAGGCCAATAAGGGGATGCACCAAGGAAAAATATATTATATGTTCTTCAAGGTAGATAAGGAATTAATAAGGTTCCCGATATTGTTACTAGTATGTTAAAGGTTTTCTTTTTTGATGTGTATGCATTGATAAACCTGAGTGCCACTCTTTCTTTTATTAATCTTTGTTGCAAAAAGCTTCATGTTAATCCCGAATTGTTGTGTGGACCTTATGAAGTGTCTACCCCTATTGGTGAGTGCATTGTTCCTAAAAGAGTCTACGAAAGTTTTCCCGTGTTAATTTTATATAAAATCTTGCCTTGTGATTTTGATGTTATTCTTGCGATGAATTGGTTGCATGCATACTACGCTTCAATTGAGTAGAACCCATATGGTTAAATTTTGATTCCCCAATAAGCCCATCCTTGAGTGGGAAAGTTATGACGTAGTGGACAAGGGTAGATTCACTTCTTGTCTTGAAGCCCAAAAGTTGTTTTCTAAGGGTTGTCTCTATCAACTTATGAGGATTAGAGATGTCAATTTGAAAGTCCTTCCTATTGAGTTGGTTCTAGTGGTTAATGAGTTTTGTCTTTCTTGATAAGCTTTCTAGTGTTCCATGAGAAAGGGAGATAGATTTTAGTATAGACCTCCTTCCCTATATTGAACCCATTTCTATTCCCCCTTACTATGTGGGCCCGACAAGGTTGAAGGAGTTGAAGGAGCAATTGAGGGATTTGTTAGAGAAGGGTTTTTTTGGGCCTAGTAAGTCACCACCTTAGGGTGCACCAGTATTGTTTATGAAGAAAAATGATGGTTTCTAGTCACCATAAAGAACTAGTACCCTCTACCAAGGTTGATGACCTTTTTGATCAACTTCATAGGGCTAGTCACTTTTACAAGAATGATCATTAGTCCATATTTATAGATCTCATAAATAGGGTCTGTAAACCCTACCTTGACTTGTTTGTCTTGGATTTTATTGATGATATCTTGATTTATTCCCATAGTGAGGAGAAGCATGTGGATCACTTGAGGGTGGTATTACAAATATTGAGGGAGGAGATAATGTATACAAAATATCAGAAATGTGAGTTTTGGCAGAAAGAAGTTACTTTTCTAGGGTATGTGGTGTCGGTGATGGAATTAGGGTGGATCTTAAGAAGACGGAGGTGATTAGAAATTTGCCTAGACCTTTGACTCTTTGAGATATTAAAAGTTTCTTGGGTTTGATGGGTTATTACCGGAGATTTGTAAATGGGTTCTCTTCTATTGCTTCTCATATGATAAAATTGTCACAAAAGAAGGCAAAATTTGTGTGGACCGATTAGTGTATGAGGAGTTTCTAAACTTTGAAATATAATCTTGTCTCCACTCTTATCTTGGCCCTATTGGAAAGCACGGAAGGATTTGCTGTATATTGTGATGCTTTATGAATTAGTTTGGGGTGTGTTTTGATGCAAAGCAGTCAGGTGATAGCGTATTCCTCTAGATAACTTAAGGTGCATGAGAATAATTATCCCACCCATGATATTGAATTGGCTGCCATAGTATTCTCTTTGAAAATTTGGCATCACTACTTGTATTGGGTTCATGTTGATCTATTTACCGACCACAAGAGTCTGCAATATGTGTTCACCCAAAAAAGATCTTAACTTGAGACAAAGAAGGTAGTTAGAGCTCCTTAAAGATTATGATATCTGTGTGCATTATCACCCTGGCAAAGCTAATATTATGACCGATGCTTTAAGTAGGGTGCCTATGAGTAGTCTAGCTCGTATTGATAATAGTGGTAAAGAGGTGGCTAGAGAGGTTTATCGGTTGGCTAGATTGGGGGTTAGGTTGGATGAAGTTTATAATGTTGGTGTACTAGTGGTTGATGGTTCTAAGTCTTCCTTGATTGAGGAGGAAAAGGTAAAATAAGATATTGACCCCGCCTTGCTAGAGTTGAAGGCCTTGGTGTTAGATAGTAAAGTAAAGGTTTTCTCCCAATGGGGAGATGGTGCCCTTACGTACCAAGGTAGATTGTGTGTGCGAAATATGGATGATTTGAAAGAATTAATCTTGAAGGAGGCCCATAACTTATCCTATTCCAATCACCCCAGTTCTACAAAAATGCATAGGGATTTGAGGGATGTGTATTTGTGGGGTGGCATGAAGAGCGACATTATACAGTTCATATTCGGATGTCACAAGTACCAACAAGTCAAGGCCGAACATCAAAGGTTGGGTGGCTGTCATGCCCAAAGACTCATTAAGGGGGACTGGCACCCGTTTCTAATAAGGCTCGATTGAACCAACCTGTATCTCTAAGCTTTCTATATATATATTATACGGGATTAGTACATTCAACATGCCTTTAAGAAAGTAAATGGTAACAACAAGCCAAAAGGAAATGCATATGGCTAGGCCTTTGCGGCCACGTTGTCAAAAGTATGAGACATGGCTAAACTGTAATTTATATAGTCTACAAATCCTCTAGACAACGAAGAGTATCTGATAAGGGTCAGGACAGGCCTCCTCTCGACTAACTATACAATACAAAAATATAAGCTCTATACACATAAAGCTTCGAAGCAACCTGGAGCTTGGTAACAACAGCTGGATATCTTGTACTCCTACTAGGGAGATCTACTAGCACCTATACCTATAGCATGAAATATAGGTCCCTCATAAAAGATGTCAGTACGAGATAGTGTACTGAATATGTATGGCAGAAAATACTATATATGGAGTAAAAACTCAAATAAAATAATGCACTGGTGTAAGCTAGGATACTATCCTTAGTTATATTGTGGGATCATATACTTCATGTTCTTTTTATTACTTTACCTTTACAGCATAATTTGAGCACAGCAAGTGTTAGGACCCGCAACGTAATTTAAACCCCGAACGTCCTTAATTGGTTCAATTTAATAAAGTTTGGGACAAAATGTAACAATTTACCTAAGTTAGGTCCTTAAGAATAAAAAGGGATGTGGGGTCAAGGTGGGTGTCTTGTTTGGAT
>JAOTQJ010077367.1:0-12787 GCA_025642045.1 Solanum sejunctum | reverse complement strand
ACCAAAGTCTTGAGCTAAGGGGGTATATATAGACTCACAACTTTTCAAAATTACAACATAAGGGCTCCTAGTTAGCCTATTGACCAATTAAGTCCCCAAACTTTTCTATTTTAATCCAATTAAGGACTCCCGAATTCAACTAAATTTTTACCCACGAAAATTCCCGGTAAAATTTAAAATACACCCCAATCTCAACAATTTTCCCGAATGAGCAATTAACCTCCATTTAGTTAATTAGGGGGTCTAACAGTCTTATTGATATGGATGATTGGGATAAATGGTGTTTGGGTAATGGATATCCTTGTTAATATTCTAATGGACCCCACTTTGATATCGAATGTCATACTATTTAGAAGAGTGGGTTGTTTGCACCTATCAAATCCTTTGAATGGAATGTTTGTCATATATGTGTGGTCAAAATGGTCATTGGGATGGTTGCCTGAACTCATATCCCCGTCCCTCAAACCCCTATTATGATTCTTCTATCATTTATGATGTGGACAGAAGTGATGAAGTTGAACAGGCAGAACAAAATGCTCACATTGTTGAGTATTGAAGCAAATAATACAATAACAAAAGGACATGAGGACAAGCATAAAGAAGACTCATTTTCAACAAAATTCAATAATAGAAACTCAACTCACAAAAATGACACCCCAACTACCAGAAATTAAGCTCAAACTAAAGGTAGATCAATTTGGCTCAAATATTCATGACTAAGAGGCTAATGTGAACACAAATATTGAGGTATCTGACGTCCAATCACCGATTGTCATGGATAATAACCAACTAGTGGAGCAAAAAGAAAAATTCTAACAATTCAACTGCAACTAGTAAATTCTTATGTTTATATTTAATTTTTTTTGGAGAGAAGAAACAATCTTTGACTTCTTTTGTACTTTCTATTTAGGCCTAGTTTTGAGTAGTACTTTCCTTTGAATGCTTGATTGCTAAATAAATTGCAAACTCTTTGACATCGAGGCTCATATTTTTGACTCTATATGTAGCTTATTTTATTTTTTAGTTTATTATGACTCTTTCTCTCTTAGAAGTGGAATTGATCTATCTTGATTGATACTTGTTCCATGTGTGGTGAGTATATGGTTATTCCACGTTTTGCATATTAGTATACAATTTGCCTTGCATATTGTTTAAGCGAAATAAAAGTATTACTTTGATTAGGAGATGATAATAGGCTTTCTTTGAGTTGTCATATAAAATTTTAGCCTTTTTAGATATTATATTACTAGCTAGGCCTTTTGAGCATATAGCTTTTGTTGGTAGCCATATTTTTATTTTGGTCCGATTTTATTGAATCTCTCAGTTTTGCACCTTTTTTCCATAAACACTATAGCATAGACTTATTATAATTGTTAAATTTGAAGAAAATGGATGATTAAGTGGTAAAAGGTGATCAATGATAGCTACATGGTGATGAAAAAACCCTTTTTGAAAACATGTGTCTAGAAAAATATTTGAAAACAAAAGCTGAAACATTCTGAGATGAGATTGCCAGTGAAATGATTATTGAAGAGAGGGTTGAAAAAATAATTAAAAGAAGATAATGAATGATGAAGTCTAAAAGTACAAAGTGCTTAGGGAAGTGTAAGCCACTATTATATAATTTTTCTGCCCTTCTCTTAGCCTATATTACAATCCATTAAAATCCTATCGATTCTATTCATGCATGCTTAGTTGGTGGAGATGTATATAATGGGAAAGCCTATGATTCTTTATGTATACATATGAATTCTTTGTGAGTACGAGAGATGTTCTTTAATGCAAAATCCTTAATCTATGTTCAATCATTTAAACTGAGTGTGTGGACAATTTCTTTATGTGAGGGCACTTGTTTCATGATAGATAGGTGATGTTATTAACTTCTTGGAGAGAGTAGGTGAACAAATTTAAGTTTTATGAGTTAGAGTCCTTTCTTGAGGCTAGGAAGTCAAAAGTTTGTTATTTATTTGTATATTTTGCATAATGATTGGGAAGTATACATGATGTTTTGAATTTTTGGAAGGCCTAAATTGTTTATATCAACCAAAGTGGTGGTCCTATTTGATTTTCTTTGATGAACTTCAATGATTGCTCGAGGACAAGCAAAAGTTTAATTGTGGGGTGTTGATGTTAGGCCAAAAATACATATACTTGGTCATTATTTACCTCATATTTGATACTTTTATTTATCCACTTTGAGCATAAATTTTATGAATTATGCTAAATTTGTAATTTATTTGTAGGATTAATTTGGTGAGAAAATAAAGATATTTGAAGCCCAAACGAATTTAAAAGTGAAGATTATAGAAGAAATATCAAGCAGAAAACTTAATGGATAAATTGAATATAATAATATATTTTTATATATGAGCGTATGATGTTCAAATTGCAATTCAGTTGGAGAAAACTGCGAAGTGGCAGTAACGAAGAACTGAAGGTGGCGTACAACAGTTCACATATGAAGCAGTTTATTTTCCTTTCGATTTTGAATTTTTTAATTTATTTTGGACTCAATTATTTTATTTGGAGCTTTTTTCTACACTTATAAATATTTCATAAAATTAGGTTTTACATAACTTTTGACCTTCAAAAAAAAATAGAAGCCGCTATGGAGGCCAAAGAATTTTGATTTCATCTTTTCTTCTCTAGTAGTATTTATTTTTATATTTGTTAATGATTGTGGTAGCTTTTTCATGTCTGTGTGGATTTAAACTCTTGTTTTAAGATTATGGTAGCTAATAATATGATTGTTTAGTCATTATTAATTTTAAAATATTTTTTATCATATTAGTTATTCCTATATTTCTTTAATCTATTTTTCATAGTCTAGCCAACCGTGGAATAAATCTGTTGTCTGCTCTGGATTGGAGAGATGTTGGAGTGGATAGAACTCAGGGTATAGGGGAGTTTGTTTGTCTAGGAGACTAGGACGATCCGTGTATGAGAGACTTGTGACACCTTCCCATCCACATCGCTTGGTTCAGATACAAGAAGATAGGTTTAATACATTCTTAGTTATCATGCCTATCCCTGCTCAACAATATAGTTAGGCTGTCAATGAGAATAGGCCGAGCATAGGCGTGCAACCATATTTGATAAATTAAACCCTGTGAATCAGCAACTAGATAATCAAATAACTTAATGAAATTGATGCTAAATATGATTATTAGCTAAACTATAATCTTAGTTCGATTTATTCGTTGATTGTACAAAGTATATCTTCTCTTAGTTAGTTGTTCACCACTTGAATAAAAATTAGAATTAATATAACTTAGTAAATAATTAATTGACAAGTCCTTTGAGTTCTATATCCCAACTCTTTTAGAGTCACTATATAACTTGAGTTGATCGTGTATACTTGCGTGTGCTAGAGAAGCAACAAAGTTTTGGCGCCGTTGCCGGGGACTTAGAAATTTATATTTTTTAAGTTATACTTTATTTATTTATTTAAGTATTCTTTTAATCTTCTATTTTTTATTTGTGCAAATATTATTTCTTTTAAAGAAAAATAAAAATAAAAATAAAAATAAAAATAAAAATAAAATACTTTATAGTACTCTTATTAATATGGATGATTGGGATAAATGATGGTTGGGCGATGAATATCCTTGTCAATATTGTGATTGACCCCACTTGGATATCGAATGCCACACTATTCAGAAGAGCGGGTTGTGTGCATACATCCAATCCTTTGAATGGAATATTTGTCATAAATGTGGTGGTCAAGATGGTCATTGGGATGGATGCCCAAACTCATATTCCCCTCCGTTGAACCCGTATTAGGATTTTTCTATTATTTGTGATGTGGGCAGGAATAATGAAGTCGAGCAAGCAGAATAAAAGACTTGCATTATTGAGCTATTGAAGCAAATAATAGAGTAACAAAAGGACATGAGGGCAGCCATAGAGATAACTCGTTTTCAATAAATTTCAATAATACAAACTCAACTCACAATAATGACAACCCAAATAGCTGAAATTAAGTTCAAACTAGAGGTAGATCAAATTGGCTCAAATAGTCATGATTGGGAGGCTCAGGTCAGCATAAAGGTTAAGATGTTTGATGTCCAATCACAATTTTTCATGAACAATGACCAACTAGTGGAGCAAAAAGAGAAATTTCAACAATTCAACTGCACTTTATTCCTTAGTGTCAGATGTTGAAAAGAGTACAAATGAGGTTGTAAATAATACTATAATTCATTAATTAGGATGTATTAGGCCTCATTTACATCATTTTTCACCATTGTTCTTATATAGTGAGATATTGATCGAGCTATATGAGCCTAGAAAAGAGTGTAAGGAAGAGGAATGATGTGTCTATATTCTTGAATTTGTTAAGCAAAATTCAGAAAATTACATTCCTTATTCAAGGGCCAAGAAGTGTCAGATGCGATATCTATTATTTGACTCCTTTATAGTCATACCACTGAAACACCCCACATCTTACAATACTAGTTCTATGCAAATGAAACATGATATGGTTTGGTCAAATTAGCGCCCATTTTTAAAAGTGCTTGAATCTTATGTTAATGGGCGATATGTGCGTCTAACGATTAAGAGGGTCGACTGTATACATGTTTTGTGTTAAATGAAGGAGATCACAGGCCTAAATAAAGTAATAGAATTGAGGTGCTTGTAGGACTTAAGAAGCTAGCAGGTGAGTCACCTACTTGCTTAACTTAAATTTGCTAAACGAAAACGAGGCTTGACATCGAATTTGTCCAAGTCCAATTATGAATAAAGTCTGTGTTAAGGGTATAATTTTAGCCCATGTTTTATAATAATAAATGGAATACATTTTCATCCCAACAAGAATATTAAAAGGTCCCAAGTACATCACACCACCTTGACTATTTGCGCCCAAAACTAATTAAGAAGAAAGCTGAAAAATGGGCAGCAAAGGCCCAACCAATTTGAACCCAATAAGGCCCAAGTGAAAGGGGAAAGGAGTTGCATCACTAGGTTAGTAATATAAGTCTAAAATAACATTAGTGCAGACAAAATTATCCTTCAAAAAGGGTTTAAAACAGCTTCCATAAGTAATTTTCAACTTGACCAAAACAAAGAATCAAATTGCTCTCTAAGTTTTCTCTCAACTTTTTTTGACTTTGTAAAGCAACCAAAAGAGGCTTTTAGGATTCTTAAGGAGGATTTCAAACTTGAAGGCAAAGGTAAGTAATTATAGTTGTGTATTTAGTACAGTTTCTTTATGAAAAATAAGGAGTATATGCTAGTTGTACTTGTGCAGAAAATTTGGACAACTTGTGTTTAGAAAGTTGCTGCACACTTGCCTTTTGTTTTAGTGATTTCTCTATGGTTTGTAACCTGTATTATGAAGAGACGTTGATGTTGTTAATATGGTTTGAGTTATAGATATTACCCTAAGGTTGATGCCCTGATTTTGGTTTCATTTAATAAAAGAGTTTTATTGTGCTATCTTAAGTATAATGTTGATTGGAACTTGTGGGCTGATGGATGGAAGGATATTGTGTCACATCCTTAATGACTGATTTGCTACTACTTTGAGACTAGTTCAAGGCTATTTTTATGTATAAATATTTTTGGAACAGTTTGGTTAGAGTTGGAACAGGTTTGGAGTTATCGACGTCAAAATATAGCGAATGGAGGTAACATTATGCTGTTCATTTGTAGGTTATGTAGAATCGTTATGCGTTTTGCTTTGTGGGTTGTTGTAAGACTGTTATGACACTAACATAGGTTGCATATTATATGTATATGCTAATGTGTATTAGAAAATATGATTAGGGGCAGAAAGGTCGAAAGAATATGCTCGGGTTTATAAATACCTACTTGTTGCCCATGTTCTTTTTTTATGAGATTGGGTTGTCAAGATGTATCTATTGGCTGCTAATGCTAGTTTTATCACCTACTATGTTATAGATAAATATTTGGAGGAAGGAAAGGTTATCTCAAGGTAATAGCAAAGTCGTACAATGAGATATGTAAGGCTACTTGGTTTCGTATTATTTGGCATGAAAGATAGATCCTTCCTTGGCACATAAAGGCGCTTACCAATTCCGACACAGCTATTAACTATGTCTACACTCTTGCATATGTTCATATACTCCCATGCATAGTCACCTTCAAATTTGCATACATACATGGATACCAAGTTACATGGGTTCTTTTTTCCAAATAAAGTTCATCAGTTATTTCATTTCATACGCATTTCATTATTTATTGTAACATACTATTTTCATTGTCATATTGTCTTGTAAGATTATCTACATATCACATGTTACATCTATAGTCCTACAGTTCCAGTATTGTGACCACCAAAAGAATTATTTCAAAGGTAATTGAAAGATAAATTATATTGTTTATTGATGGGTGGTAGCCCGAGGGATGGAAGAATCACCTAGACAGGGACAATCCTATCATGGATGGTAGCCGAGGGGTTAAGGAAGAACCTATCCAGGGACAATCCTAGTACAATTTTACAACTGATCAGTTAGTCATTTGTATTACATGTTGTGCACAGATTATACAGTAAAGGTAAAGTAATATAAAAAACATAAAGTACACAATCCCAAAGTATAACCAAAGGTGGTCTCTTATCCTACACCAGTGCATAGATTGATTTGAGTTGTTACTTCATATATAATATTTTCTGCTTTACATATTTAGTACATTATCTCATACTGATGTTCTATATGGAGACCTGTATTTCATACTGCAGGTATAGGTGCTAGTAGACCTCCCCAATAGGAGTACAGGATATCCGGCTGCTGTTACCAAGCTCCAGGTTGCTTTGGAGCTTTGTGTGTGTATAGAGCTTATATTTTTGTAATGTACAGTTAGTCGAGGCGGGGCCTTTCCCGACCCTAATCTGATGCTTTTCCCTATCTTAAGGCTTTGTAGACTATGTAAATTAAGTGTGGTCATGTCTCGTACCTTCGACACCATGGCCCCAACGACCTAGCATATGCATTTTCTTTTGGCTTGTTATTATTATTTACTTTCATAAAGGCTTGTTTAATGTAGAAACCCCTTATTATAGGTATAGTAAGCTCGTAAATACAGGTTGGTTCTCCCGGACCTTATTGGCAACGGGTGCCAGTCTGCCTTAATAAGACTTTGGGCTTGAAAGAAGTGGTATCAGAGCAAGGTTATCCTAGGAAGTCTATAAAGCCGTGTCTATGTATAGTCTTGTTTATCGGTGTGTTGTGCACCACATTCATAAGCAGGAGGCTACGTGGCATTTAGGAGTTGTTACTTGCTTTTCATTCTTTAGATCGTGATATAGAGCTAAGTGTAATAGGTGCATTAGGTCTAATTCTTAAATTATTTTTTACAATAAGTATGCCAGAAACCAAGCAAAACAAAGGTAAAGGGAAGGGAGTAGAAGTGGTTGTTGGTATACCTAGTCAGGTGAGACAATGAAATAAGGTTCAAGAGGAGTCTCTATCATAGACATCTCTAAGTCATCTAGTTCCTGATGAACCTGAGAGTAGTGAAATTCCCTAGAACCACCTATTGATGCTACCGTGCAGGATCTAAGAAATGCAGTCTAACTATTGACTCATAGAGTTGCAGGCCAAGGTCAGAGACAGGAAGGTGCAGTTATAGGTACAGGTGGTGCGAATAGAGCAGCTGGCATGAGGATACATGATTTTCTTAATTTGGACCCTCCATCCTTCACTAGGTCAGATACTAATGAAGATTCCTAAGACTTGATTAATCAGATTCAGCTCACTTTAGATGTTATGCATGTGAGTGATATAGAAGCTATCGAGTTAGCGACATATAAGTTGAAGGGTGTGGCTATATTGTAGTATGAAGCTTGAAAGCAATCTAAGGGCATAGATGCACCTCCAACTACCTGGAAAGAGTCCAAAGAGGCATTTCTTGACCATTATTTTTCGTTAAAGATCCGAGAGGCCCATGCAGACCAGTTCCTAAATCTCCACCAAGGGAATATGAGCGTGAGGAAATATAGCCTTTAGTTTAATTCCCTGTCCAGGTATGCTCCTAATGTAGTTGCTACTATGGTAGATAGAGTTCATCGATATATGGATAGATTGGATATGTATCTGTTCATAGACTGTACCATTGCTTCCTCAAACAAAGACATGGATATAGCGAGGATACAAGCTTTTGCATAGAAATTAGAGAATCAGAGGCAAAGAAGAAGGACACAAGAGTTGGAAAAGGGGCACGACAAAAGGGCCAAATCTATAGGGTAGTTTACACTACCTCATGGTGAGCTTAGGCCTCAGTTTTCTAATAGACCGCCTAGGCCATCCTCCTTCTACTCTACAGTAAGTTCTCCATCACAACTTCAGGGGTCTAGGAGAAATCAGTTTGGTCAACGAGGTAAGGGACAAGGTATATAGACAATAGGATATTTGGCAGGCCAGCCAATGAATCCTAGGCAACCTTGAAAATAGTGTGGAAGAAGTCATCGAGGTATATGTCGTGTTGTGACAAATGTTTGTTATTGGTGTGGTGCGCCAAGGCACATGATGAAAGATTGCCCGAGGAGGCATATGGGTGATATAGCACAATCTACTGGGTCAAAAAGCACCTATGGGTCATGGTAGAGGTATTAGAGGGGCAGCTAGTTCTAGCGGAGTCCAAAATCGTGCTTATGCTCTGGGAAGTCGGCAAAACTTGGAAGCTTCACCTGATGTGGTCACAGGTACATTGTCTGTCTTTTCACATAATGTATATGCATTAATTGGCCCTTATTCTACACTATCATACATTACTTCACTAGTTGCTGGGAAGCTTAAGTGAACACCTAAATTATTGAATAAACCATTTGAAGTGTCTACACCAACTGGTGAGTCTATTATAGCTAGCAGGCTTTATTATGACTATGTAGTAACTGTTTGTGACCGTCACACATTGGCTGACCTTACTGAGCTAGAAATGGTGGAATTTGATAATATAATGGGTATGGATTGGTTAGCTTCTTGTTATGCTATAGTGGATTGCTGAACTAAGAGGGTGTACTTCTACTTTCCAAATGAGGCAGTTCTTGAATGGGAAGGCAATGTTGGGGCACCAAAGGCGAAGTTTATCTCTTATTTTAAGGCCAGAAAAATGATATCGAAGGGGTATAAATGTCATTCAGTTAGAGTGAGGGATATGGAGGCAGAATCACCAACTTTTCAATCATTTCCAGTAGTGAATGAATTCATTGATGTGTTCCCTGAAGAACTTCCAGGTTTACCTACAGAACAAGAAGTAGATTTTGGTATTGACTTACTTCCAGGCACTTAACCTATTTCCATCCCTCGATATAGAATCGCCTCGACAAAATTAAAAGACCAGTTAAAAGTCTTATTGGAGAAAGATTTTATAAAACCTAGTGTGTCCCCTTGGGGTGAACTAGTGTTATTTGTATGCAAAAAGGATGGCACCTTCAGAATGTGTATCGACTATCGATAATTGAATAGGGTGACAATTAAGAATAAATACCCCCTTTCCAGGATTGATGATTTATTTGATCAGTTACAGGGTACCAAATGTTTTTAAAAAATTGATTTAAGAGTAGGTTATTAGCAAGTGAGGGTGAAGGAGAAAGATATACCTAAGATTGCTTTTAGAACATGCTATGGCCAGTTTGAATTTCTTATTATGTCATTTGGGCTAACGAATGCACTAGAAGTTTTTATGGATATGATGAATAGTGTATTTAAGCCATTCTTTGATATGTTCGTGATGGTATTTATAGATGATATTTTGGTATATTCAAGATCAGAAGAAGACCACACAAAGTACTTACGACAAGTGTTATAGGTTCTTCGTGATCGATAGGTGTATGCCAAGTTTTCTAAATGTGAATTTTTGGCTAAAATCAGTGGCATTCTTGGGACATATTGTGTCTGATGAGGAAATAAGGGTTGATTCACAAAAGATAGAGTCTGTGAAAGATTGGCCAAGATTAACAACACCCATGGAAGTTCAGAGTTTGCTAGGCTTGGCAGGTTATTACAGGAGGTTTGTTGAAGTTTTTTCTTCTATTTCTGCACCTCTAACAAAGCTAACACATAAGGCAACTAAGTTCCAATGAAATGATGCTATGAAAGGAGCTTCCAAAAGCTGAAAAATAAGCTGACTTCTGCATTTGTGCTAGTACTTCCAGAAGGCACTAAGGGGTATGCAGAGTATTGAGATACTTCAGGAGTTGGCTTAGGGTGTGTACTGACACAGTATGGTAGGGTAATTGCTTATGCATCTAGACAGCTACGACCATATGAGAAAAACTACCCAACTCATGATCTTGAGCTAGCAGTAGTTGTATTTGCTTTTAAAATACGGTGCCACTATTTGTATGGGGTTCACATTGACATATAAATCCTGCAATACACCTTTAAGCAGAAAGACCTAAACGTAAGACAGCGGAGATGGCTAGAACTAATAAAGTATTATGACATTGGCATATTATACCATCCGAGAAGGGAAAATGTAGTAGGCGATGCTCTGAGTCATAACGCAATTGTGAATACTAGTGACCAAGCCATGGTAAGTTAAGGAGTAGCTAGGGATCCACGTCAGCTAACCAATTTCGGAGTTTGCCTTCTTGAAGCTCCAAAGGAAAGGGTTATTATGCATAATGCTATGGAGTCTTCATTGGTAATGGAGGTGAAAGAAAAATGGTTCGAGGATTTAGTTCTACAATAGCTTAAGGAAGAGGTAAGTAAAGGTACAATTAAGGGCTTTGACTTTGAACAAAATGGAGTAATTTACTGCCAAAATAGATTATGTGTGCCTGATATTAATGGATTAAGAAAGAGGATAATGGAAGAAGCCTATCACTCCCGATATTCCATCCATCCAGGATCAGCTAAGATGTACCCTGACCTGAAGGGAAAGTTTTGGTGGGGAGGCATGAAAAAAGACCTTGCAGAATTTGTGGCTCAATGTCCAAACTGCCAACAAGTGAAAGTAGAACACCAAAAGCCAGGAGGTTATATGCAATATATAGAGCTTCCAACATGGAAGTGGGATATGATCAATATGGACTTTATTATCGGGTTGCCTCGCTCATTTCAGAAGTTTGACTCCATATAGGTAATAGTTGACAGACTCACAAAGTCAACAAACATCTTGCTAGTCAGGAGTGCCTATACAGTTGAAGAGTATGCCAAGCTATACCTCTAAGAGATAGTCAGGCTATATGGAGTGCTAATCTCCATCATCTCTGATCGGGGGGCTCAATTCACTGCAAAATTTTGGAAGTCTTTACAAAAGAGTTTAGGGACACAAGTGAATTTGAGTACACCATTCCACCCTCAAACAAACGGTCAAGCAAAACGCACAATTCAGACACTTGAAGATATGTTGCATGCTTGTGCATTGGACTTTAAAGGTAATAGCTACCACATAAGTATCAAGATGGCACCTTATGAAACTTTTTATGGAAGGAAATGTAGGTCACCAATTGGATGGTTTGAAGTAGGTGAAACCACCTTACTTTGGGCCAGATCTAGTGAGACAAGCCATGAAAAAAGTTAAGGTAATACAATCGCGACTAGAAATAACCCAAAGTTGTCACAAATCAAATACACATGCTAGAAGGAGAGGACTGGAATTCTCAGTAGGGGATTGGGTATTTTTAAGGTGTCGCTAATGAAAGGGGTTATGAGATTTGGTAAAAAAGAAAACTGAGCCCGCGTTATATAGGACCATATCATATTATTAAGAGGTTCGGGCAGGTTGCATATGAACTAGAGCTACCCCAAGATCTTTCAATGGTTCATCCAGTTTTTCATGCTTCAAGGTGTCTTTCAATGGTTCATCCAGTTTTTCATGCTTCACCCTAAGCAGGTGAGTCACCTACTTGCTTAGCTTAAATTTGTTAAACGAAGACGAGGTTCGACGTCAAATTTGTCCATGTTCGATTATGAATAAAGTCACTAATTAAGAAGAAAGCTGAAAAATGGGCAACAAAGGCCCAACCAATTTGAACCCAATAAGGCCCAAGTAAAAAGGGCAAGGAGCTACATCACCAACTTGGTAATGTAACTCTTAAATAACCTTAGTAATTTTGCCAAAATGTCCCTTTAAAAAGGGTTTAAAACAACTTCCACAAGTCATTTTCAACTTGACCAAAACAAAAATCAGATTGCTCTCTATGTTTTCTCTCAACTTTTCTTAACTTTGTAAAGCAACCAAAAGAGTCTTTTAGGGTTCTTAAGGAGACTCTATGTCACAACCCAACCCAGGGCAGTGATTAGTGTTGGTTGGGCACCCTGACATACATTAAACCGGATCTTTATTCACAATAGCTAAGTAATTTCTCAAAATTTCGATAGAGCTTCCTCTTTTTTACTGACTAGCTTCACCTGCAAACAATGAACCCAGCAATAGCAAACATCAATATATATATATATATATGTGGGCCGACAAGGTCACCACTGTGGCAGAACCACCCGACAAACATATCATGCAAACGATGTCACACCAACATAGTTCCCACACCCACATGTATCCACAGACCTCTATACACACAAACTAGATGATAAGACGGGACAGGGCCCTATCATACCCTCGAATATATACAAATGCAAAGTGCAAAAAATAAGAACACGTGTATATACCAACAGACTGCTCCTGAGGCAAGGGAGCACTTCAACGGTAGGCGAGGATCCTAAGAAGACGGCCCTATAACCTGTTCGTCTGTATCTGCGGGCATGAATGTAGCACCCAAAGGGAGGGGGTCAGTACAAAATACGTACCAAGTATGTAAAGCGAAAAGTCCAAAATGTAAGTGAGAGTAATAATCCGAATAAGAAAATATAGAAGTCAAACC
>JAOTQJ010077346.1:0-12788 GCA_025642045.1 Solanum sejunctum | reverse complement strand
ATGGTCTCAAGTGGATTGCTCCAAATGCTCCAAAATCATGACTTATTCATATAACTACCGTCAGATGAACCCCACCTTTATCTCCAAAATGTCATCTTTGTCTACAAAAGTGTCATAGGGATATAAAATATTTCTATTGATGCTGTTGGATTGAGGTTCTTTCCGTTGTCATTGATTGGCAATGCAGCTAGCTGGTTGTCTGAGCTTCCTCCGGGTACAATCACAAGTTGGGCTGAGCTATAGAGGGTGTTCCTCGAAAGATATTTCCCAAGGTCAAAGAAATTATAGCTTAAGGACCAAATTAACAATTTTGAGCAATTGCCTAGAGACTCTCTTAGCACTACAAGGGAGAGGTTCACCAAATGCTTGAGAATTGTCCCTGATGACAAGATTGTTAATGATGCTTTGGTTGAGATCTTTCATAGAGAACTTGATGATAATAGCAAAGCATGTGCCAACATGATCATGGGAGGTGTTTTTCTTGATCAACCATTTGAACTTGTTGCTAAAAGAATGGAACAAGTGGTGAAGACCAATCGAGGATGGTGCCAAAGTGAGAGGTGTACAACGAAGAGTTCTTGTGTAGTTACCATGAACAATGAGTTAGCAAAGGTAAATGAAGAGATCATGGAGCAACTTGCTCAACTCCATACAAGCATGGACTTGATTTTAAATAAAAACCAAGCAAGTGTACGAGTGGTGACACACCAACACCCAAGGATGCCAATTTATGATGATATATTCTTTGATAAGGCTGCATGTTTTGTGAGTCTCAAGGATCCAATTCGTATTAGTGGAGGCAAGGTTCAAGGAATTAAGGTCAGAACTTCAATCGAGAATTGGAATATAGAGATAACAGGGGTGGATATTATGAAAGAGAAAGAGTGCCTGACATTGAATGGGGTAGAAGAGAAGACTACAGGAATGTTCCTTATGTGACCCCACCTAACCATTATGCCAGATCAAGTATCTCTAGGATTGAGGAAATGTTCAATAAGTTGTTGAAGAGGGAGGATCACCATGATGAGACTTTGAAGGGGATGAAGTCCGATATTTCAAGCATAAACCAGAAAATTGAGTCTCACTCCGTGGCAATCAAGCAACTTGAACAAAAATTCAGACAAGTGTATTTATAATTTAACTAATACCAGAAGGGCACCTAACCAAGCACTATGATTAAAAATCCTAATAATGAATTATATTGCATAGCCGTGATAACTCGGAGTGGCAATAGCACTATGGACCCTCCTATGCCAATTATTGATGATGAAGTTGAGAATAGAGTTGTTGATAACAAGGTAACGGGTAAGGAAGAAACTACAAAGAGCATGGGAGTAGAGGACCAAGAGGTGGGAGAGAAAGAGAAGGTCAAATCAATTAAAAAACCGCCTCCTCCATTCTCACAAAAGCTCAAGAAGAAGGAAGAAGATTGGAAGTTCAACCAATGCTTGTCGATGTTAAAACAACTATCCATCAACATTCCTCTCTTGGAAGCCTTGGGGAAAATGTCTTGATATGCCAATTATATGAAGGATCTGGTTACCAAAAAATGCACTTTAAGCGAAGATCTCTTGTAGGATCTCCAAGAATATAGTGCAATCATGACTAAATGCTTAGTGCAAAAGCATGAAGATCCCAGTGAATTTACCATCCCTTGTACTATTAGTGATGTTGAATTTGCAAGGGAATTGTGTAACTTGGGAGCTAGCATCAACCTAATAACTATTGCCATTTTTAAGAGACTTGGTCGTGGCACTCCTACCTCTATGAGAATGAGGTTGCTCATGTCCGATCGAACTATCAAAAAGCCTGAAGGAATCCTATTGGATGTGTTTGTTAAAGTTGATAAATTTAGTTTTCCTGCAGATTTTGTGATTCTTCCCTACGAGGTTGACTTTAAGGTATCCATTATTTTGGGAAGACCTTTTCTAGCCACTGGGAGAGCACTAATTGATATGGATTTGGGTCTACTATGGTTGAGGGTGAAAGATGCTGAGGTGGTGTTTGATATTCGCCAATCCATGAAATATTTGTATGAGTTAAAGAGCAGGCCCTTGATGATTGTTGATGAAGGAAGATGATAACGTCAAGACACGACGTTAAATGAGAAACTTCTTTGGAGGCAACCCAAGCATTTTGCTAATTATTTTTATGTTTGACACTTAGAGTAATGCAGTGATTTATTTCAAGACAATGATGCAATTGTAATATTTTGAGAATTTTTGTACATTGAGACTTGGTATGCAAGTTGGAATTAGAAGAAAGAAATATCTAGAAAAATTAGACTTGGAGCGGCTCCCATAAGTAGGCCAACGAGTCATAGTCTTCATTACGACTGATAATCAGGCTTCATAGCAGGAATCAATAAGCATCTAAAGTTTGCACATACACTATAAGCCAACATTATGAGTCATAAGAGGGGTTATAGTGCCCAGGTACGAACTATGAATTTTTCTTAAGTGTTGGGTTAGGTACAAGACGAGGACATACGAGCGGTAGAATGGCCTATAACTCATATTTGGGGTCTTGTATCCCCGATCTGAGGCATTTTCAAAATTGATCCAGTTTGCTATAAAAGGGGTCCAAATAAGCTTTGATCCCAACTTCCCAAATGCTAACCCTAAAAGGTAATGAAAAACTCTACCAACGCCCATAAATCAAATTTCGACCAAAACTCCCAGCTACCCACGTCATTTTCTGGTGAAGATTTTGGCGAGGGTACCAAATTCTAGGTTTTTGACGCATAATTCATTCCTTGTTCCTTTGGTTCATCTCTCAACCTATTTTTGAGCTCCTTGTTTGAATTTCTCTGATTATTATTGATAAGTTTCTTCCTATGTTAGTGTAAGCTTGGTTTAATAGGGCACAAACTTGTTTACTTATGTATGTTTAAGCTAGGCTTGTAATATGGGGTTGTTGACTTTGAAAATGGTTGAGCCTTGTTGAGAGTGTGAATGGATTGTTATGAATGTTGAATTGATTGATTTTTGGTTTGGGTGATATTGTTGTGGTTCATATGAGGTTAGAATGGTTATCGTAGTTAATGTTTAGTTAGTATGGGTGTAATTGCTTGTATTTAATCAGGTGAATTGCAATTGAATTATTTTGAATGATGAATACACCCTTTTGGAATGTTATATAATTGTCAAATGATGGTTTGTATTATGTTATGTGTTTGGTATGCTTGAAAAAGTTGCATAATCGAGTGTAACTCATAGGGTAATAGTCATTTTGAATTGCCGTTGTTGAGTTGAGTTAAATATATGCCATTTGGTTTTGTTTTGCTCCTTGTTGCATAAATGTATTGATGTTTGATAAAGATTATGAGCCTTAGGAGAGAAATGAGTAGGTACAATAGGTGACTTTGTACTCAGTTATGAGACATTCCTACGACTCTTAAGTCCCTATACAAGTCATAGTGGTCCCTCGTAGAAAGCATCAGTCACCTATAGTTCCTTCACTTTCCTTTTACGAGACCTAGATATGATTCATGGCACCTGTTATGATTGTAGTGAGGGTCTCATGAACTTGGCTAAGTATTGAAAATGTTTCTGAAACTAGCTACGAGACTAGGCCTACAACTTGTAGGACATCCTACGAGTCATAACTGCATCTTACATCTGAGATTAGAAAGCATTTTAAAGGCACAAATAGCTATATGAGGCTAGTATACAATTTGTAGCTCACCCTACGAGCCAAAACTACAATCGTACCTGCACATCTGCAATGCATCAGTGTTTATTTCTTTTTCTTTTTTTTAAATTTTATTATTTGTTGTGTTAAGTGAATGAATTGTTTTAATGCTCATATGGATTGTTGGTAATATTGCAGATACCATGCCTCATAATGATAAAAGGGCCATACAAACATTCTGAGAAGGCTAGTGGATGAGTCTTCTGAGATGGAAAGATCCGAGGGCTCAGTTAAAGTCGAAAGGGTTGGGATTGACCCTTTGGCCTCCCAATCTGAAGAGGAGGTACAAGAAGTGGAGAAAAATAACTCAGGGAGTAGTTCACCTTAGATGAGCCCCACATATTCCGACTCTGAGTCAGAGTCCTAGAGCACTTCTCAGCCTGAGTAGGAGGAGGCCCAGTATCAACCCCTAGTTAACCCTAGATGGTGTATTGCGGGCACGAGAAATATCTACAACTAAGGGCTAGTAGATAAGGGGCATGGAAAGTCAGTCCAACAATTTCACAAGGATTCCAGGTTGAGAATAATGGGGTTAGATAAAGTACCTGACTTGGATGTAGGACTGGACAAGCACAGACTTCATTGTACTATACAACAGCTAGTAAAATATGACCCTTTAGTGGTTCGTGAGTTCTATGCTGCATACCTTGCTACACTCTGTCAGGGGCTGCATAAGAATAAATTGCCAATCGATCAGCCGAGGCTAGAGTATTGCTAGTCAGGGGGATGAAGGTAGTCATCTAGAAGGAGATAACCCATCGAGTATAGTTTAGGCCCACTTATAGATCACCCTAGTCGACTGCTGAGTATGATATTCAGACTGATAAGATAAGAAAAAGGGTTATTGGGAAGGATATTAGGGCTAGGACAGAGTTCTTATGGTGGATAGCGAGTCAGATTTGTGATCTGGGTGAGGAGCCTACATGGATCACAAACCATGCAGACTAGATTGTGATGTCACACTTGTTGTTTCGGGCTATGTTTTGGTGGTCTATTATCTGCTAGCGTATCAGGCCAACTTTCACAAATAATGTGATCACCCTTGAGAGGGCTATATTATTGGCTAGCATCGCTAATTATTCTATTGATTGGGCCTGGATTATATTAGAGTAAATCTACGAGGCTGCAGTATAGACGAATACCTCACTACCATTTCTAGAATTTATTCATCGACTATACAATGCAACATATGTTCCCATCGACTACCATTAGGACCCTCCTGTGGAGGCTACACGCACTATGGATCCTAGCCTGATAAAGGCTGATGAGAAACCGGTGACCTTACCACAACCTCCTCCTATCCTAGAGCCTTTCCCAGTAGATCCTTAGGCTCCAATTCCTACAAGCACTACTCCCGCTACTGTAGATATTACACCGGCAGCTTATATTAGGTCTACACGCTCCATTAGCATTCCAGCACTAGCAGCAGATGCTTTACAGGATGAGCCTCTTTTCTCTATTGTTAATTTTAGGCTTTATCACATATGGTTGCTATATCAAAGGGTAGACTCTATGAGTTGTCAGCTTGATTTTTGCCATTAATTGATCAGACCATCAGAGATGCTGAGGAGCGGATGAGGGCATACACTCGAGATCTAGTAGATGACAGGGTTTGATCGATTGATACATGGGTCGATACATTAGAGGCTTGAATCCAGAAGATGCTCGAGGGTGCTAGGCCTGCCGACACTAGTACGGTAATGAAGGATTTGTCTAGGTGTAAGGCCAAATTACTATAGATGTGGGTAGCCACTAATCTAGTCCTAAAGGTGACCCCGGCGAGTGATGATGCCTTTTCTTGGCTCACTGACCGACTGGACACACGTAGGAAGAGGCCCTTTGAACACGATGATGCAGAGCTATTCTAGAAGAGGTTAAGACCCGATGATGATGAGCCCATACCTGAGGAGGTGCTGGAGGAGTCGCGATGGCTAAAAGCTATTCAGATGGAGAGAGAGGCGTAGGCAGCCAAGATGGAGAGCCAGACACTGGACCTTGTTGACTGGCCAAAAATTGGTGCATGAGCACTAAGATATTTGATCTTTCTTGACCCCAACTCTTACTTTGATATTTGGACACTTTGTTTCCTATTTTCAGATAATTCTTAAATTAGTTTTTAAATATTTCTTTTTGTTGGATGATGTTTTTATGTTTAGTTTTGGATGTTGTTTTTAAGTTTAACTATTGGTTTTGAATGTATATATCCTAGTTATGTTCTCTTATTCTTGTTTTAGTTTATGTTTCTACATTGAGGACAAAGTATTCTATTGTTGGTGGGGTCGTGGATGTTACTAATTAAGGTGAAGTCTGAGTAGCCTCAGATCCATAACTTTTCGTATTTTGATCCCAAGGTTTTCTTGCCATGATTCTTTTTTCTTAAGGATGTTTAAATTCTTGTTGAACCAACATGTTTTAGGTTGTGTAGTTAAATTGTGAATGCATAGTAATGTTGCTTATTGGCATATATATAGTTCTTTAATGCTCTTTAAGTTTTGATAAAAATTGGAGTATGTTAATTTTTTTTCTTTTCGGATTATGGTTAGTGAGGCACTTGTACATTTTGAGTGTTTGGCATTTCTTATTTTCATATTGTAAGGGTATGCTGAGGCTTGAAGCATGACCTGCGAGTCTATACTTGATTATGATTGTAATGCCATGTGTTTTCTTAGCTTATTTTGATGCATCCATGTATTATGTATGGATTCAAAACTTGCCCTCATAATCTAAGCTTGGTGAAGTGACTTAATTGATTCGGAAGTGATCTTAGGCCTTTGTTCTAATAGGAATCTAACTTTTGCCTAAATTGCCTACCAAATGATGTAGTGAATCCCTTGTTCCGAATGTTTGAGCTTCTCATGTACTCATTCTTTATTGACACCTTGCTGACTTAACCTTATTTGATGAAATACCGTGATATTGGCCCTAATTTATACCTGAACATGTGAACCTTGATTGAGGATAAAATTCTAAGTTGAGAGTGACTGCATTGGTGGCCCTAGTTTGAGGTATGGATATTGTGTACTTCACCTTAGGCTAAACGCCTAAGTTGAGGGTGGCCCTTATTGTGGTAAAGTAACAAAAGTGGTTAGTTGAGGTGAAAAGAAAGAAAATGATTAATCATGAGCCGAATGAAGAAAAGGAAAAGAAAGAGTTCCTTGATCTAAAAAGATTTGCAAAAATGAGTTTGACATTGAGGAAAAGCTGAAAAAGTGAAAGAAAATCTCGAAAAAAGCTTGAAATGGGGGAATAGTAGAGGAATTAGTGAAATTGGATGGGTACTGAAGGTAAACGTGTTGTTTAGCATGGTTCAAGGATAATTTGTATTCACTAAATGCCTAAAATGCCTTTCCAAAGCACCCTGAACCTATGTTACAAGCTCTTAAGTCCTAAAATGATCCAAATCCACGTTGTCACCAAGTCGAAAGATGAGTATAGGGGCAAGCTTATGGTGTCAATCATTGTGCATGGATTTCAATTGTAAGAGTGAGAATCTTTCTTCAGTCTCTGATCCTGAATGCTTTTGAGTGAGTTTATGGGACTTCTTTCTAGTGAGGGTATTTGCACTACTTGATTAGCGTATGACTGCAACAACGATTGTGGAAGGTTAATGCCCCTAAGCTTATCATAGTTGAATTGCCAGGTATCTCATTGTGTCCTTGTCATGCTGAATAGACTTGAAATCTAGTTTTGAAAAGGATAGGGGTACCGAAACCTGGGAAGTGATCTATATGCCAGTAGTATAGTTGTTATATATTTCTCTTTGTATATGTAGATCGAGTCATCGCTTGAGGACAAATAACAATTCTATGTTGAGGGTGTTGATGTGCTGTCAAAATATAACACATTATATACCTAAATCAAGGGATTTTGTGAGTTCTTAAAGCGATTATTTATGATTTTTATGTGTTTTTATATTGATATTGCAGAAAAGTTAGGTTGGCATGATTTGAAAGAAAAGTTATAGACTTTGCTTCAGCATAGGCCATATGAGTCATTCTACGAGATGTAGCCTAAGCTACGAGTCATAGGACGTGTCATAGCACGAAATAGATACCAAAGATTTAGAAATTTACAAAGTGAGGGTCACTCCAACGAGTCTACCCTAAGAGTCATATGTCATATGAAAACTAGTATAGGTTGGATCATAGCAATAATCAGAAAGCCAAAATGTTAGACCAAGAAGCTGAAGACTAAGGCTATGAGACTAGCATATGAGTCATAGTCTAAGCTACGACTTGTACCAGTAGGTCATACCAGCAAGGTCCAAAATGCTAAGACCAGGATATAAGACACCAACTACGACTCCTAGGGCACCCTACAAGTTGTATTTGCGAGATGTCCTAGATGAAAGCTGTCTTTTTTGCATTATTTTTAGGGTTATAACTTGTACACTATAAATAATTTAAGTAGGGTTTCATTTTAGGGGAATTGACACTTGTGAAATTTTTCTTATCTTGTTCGTGAGCTCTAAAATATTCTCTCAAGAGTATTTTTAGGGTTTTCTCTTCGAAAATCTATTTTTGGGGAATTGAAAATCTTGTGCTACATACTTTGGAATTTATCAAACTTGTAGGTTTGCAATTTGGGTGTCTTTACTTTCATTGGAGTCGGTACAATTCTCAGCTATGCCTTTTACTTGCATATTTGTGTGTATTATCTTAGGCATGAGTAGCTAAGCACACACAACTTGGGTTGTGAGAACTATGGATAGTTGAAATGAAATAACCTAGCTATTATGCATTTTCATGATTGGGGTTCTATATGTATTATCCATTTTCCCTTCATTATTTTTTGGTGGTGGCTAACACCAAATCTTGCCTACTATCACGATCTTAACCAACATAGTGACGAATAGTAAAAGGGATGTAAATGATGGGATTTGATTGATATGTTCTCATCTAATCAATCAAAGTTGACCAATGGGAGATTGATTGGGACAATAGGTAATAGTTAGTTGGCATGCCATGGTAGCCGACCAAGCGCCATGGTGAAATTCAACCTTACCAGCACAAGAGGGCTGGAAGAACCTAAGCTACCGTCCTGCATGCGATTCACCAATTGTAGTTCTGTTATCTAGGGAATTCAATTCCCAAGTTGTTCCCAAATCTGACCTTTTTCTCGCTTCTTAATTATAGTTTAATTTATCTTTGCTTTTGAATCACAAACCCCCACTCCCAACCCCGGCCCACAGTTATAGATTATAGGTTTAGATATTCGAAATGGTTACTAGCGAATTCTCATAGTCGAGCCTTATATTCCCTGTAGATTTGACCCTAACCTTGGTTAGGTTAATTACTAATAGTGACTGCATTCTTATTAGAGCGTGATCATCATCAGTATGCATTGATAGACCAAGGTATCCGTTTTTCTTTTGTTACACCTTTTGTTGCTAAAAAGTGTCATATTGAGCCTGAACTTTTGTGTGAGTCTTATGAGGTGTGTACTCCCATTGGTTTATCTACCATTTCTATAAGGGTCTATATAAATTGCCCCATTTGCATTTTGCATAAAAATTTGCCTTTTGATCTTATTGAGTTGGATACGGTTGATTTTGATGTCATTTTTGGGAAGGATTGGTTGCATACATATTATACCTCTATTGATTATAGAACCTATAGGGTCAAATTACAATTCCTAAATGAACTTGTCTTTGAATGGGAGAGTCATGATGTGGTGGTCAAGGGTAGGTTTATCTCTTGCATTAAAACCCAAAAGCAGATCTCTAAGGGATGTCTCTATTATGTGGTGAGTGTAAGAGATGTTGAGTCCAATGTCCTACCTATTTAGTCGGTTCCAATGGTTAATGAGTTCTTTTATGTCTTTTCAAAAGATCTTCCAAGTGTTCCTCCCAAAAGAGCAATGGACTTTTGCATATACCTCCTTCCCAATACTCAACCCATTGCTATTACCCCTTACTGTGTGGCCTCGACAGAGTTAAAGGAGATGAAGGAGCAATTGAGGGATTTGGTGGAGAAGGGCTTTATTAGACCTTGGGTGAACCATTGTTGTTTGTGAAGAAGAAAGATGGATCTCTTAAAATGTGTATTGACTATCGGCAACTTAATAGGGTCACCATAAAGAATAAGTATCCTTTACCAAGGATTGATGATGTATTTGTCCAACTTCAAGGGGCTAGTCATTTCTCTAAGGTTGATCTATGGTCTGGGTATCATCAAGTAAATATGAGGGAGTATGATATTCCCAAGATGACCTTCCGGACTAGGTATGGGCATTATAAGTTTGTGGTTATGTCTTTTGGGTTGACCAATGTAGACTAATGCACCGACTATCTTCATGGATCTTATGAATAGGGTCTTTAGATACTACCTTGATTTATTTGTGGTGGTTTTCATAGATGATATTTTAGTCTACTCCTATAGTGAGGAGGAGCATGTGAGCTATTTGAGGGTGGTGTTACAAATATTGAGGGAAGAGAAGTTGTATGCTAAGTATGACAAATGTGAGTTTTTGTTGCAAGAGGTTTCCTTTCTAGGTCATGTAGTATCGGGGATGGTATTAATGTGGATCCTAAAAAGACAGATTGATTATAAATTTGCCTAGACCTTTGACCCCATCAGACCTTAGAAGTTTCTTTGGCTTAGCTGGTTACTATGGGGTGTTTGTTAATGGGTTTGTTTCTATTACTTCTCCTATGACTAAGTTGACTAAAAAGAAAGCTAAATTTGTGTGGACCGATGAGTATGACAGGAGTTTCCAAGCATTGAAGGATAAGCTTGTCTCAGATCTTATCTTGTCACTACTAGAAGTGTTGGAAGGGTTTGTTGTGTATTGTGATGCCTTGAGAATTGGTTTAGGTTGTGTGTTGATGCAAAAATGTAAGGTGATAGCCTATGCTTCTAGACAACTCAAGGTGGATTAAAAGAATTATCCTACTCATGACCTTGAATTGACCGCTATGGTATTTGCTTTGAAAATTTGGCGTCATTATTAGTATGGGGTGAATATTGATGTTTTTATCGATCATAAGAGTCTCCAATATGTGTTCAGTCAAAAAGACCTCAACTTGAGACAATGAAGGTGGTTAAAGCTTCTTAAGTACTATGTATGAGTGTACATTATCACCCCAATAATGCTATTATTATGACCGATGCTTTGAGTAGGGTATCTATGGGTAGCCTAGCTCACGTCGATGAGGGTAGGGGTGGGGCAAGGAGGTGGCTAGAGAGGTTCATCATTTGGCTAGATTAAGGGTTAGGTTTGAAAATGTTGATAATGGTGGTATAGTGGTTGTTGATGGTTTCAAATCTTCCTTAGTTGATAAGGTAAAAGCAAAGTAGGATCTTGACCCCTCCTTATTAGAATTGATGTCTTTGGTGAGAGGTGGCAAGGTGGAGGTTTTCTCCCAATGGGGGAGATAGTTCCCTTAGGTACTAAGGTAGGTGGTATATTCCTAGTGTTGATGACTTGAGAAAGAAGATTCTTGATGATTCTCATAATTATTCCAATTTTATTCATTCTAGTTCTACAAAGATGTATAGAGATTTGAGAGAAGTGTATTGGTGGGGTGGTATGAAGAGGGATATTGATAAATTTGTATCTAGTTATCATAATTGCCAGCAATTCAAAGCCAAGCATCAAAGGATGGGTGGCGTAACCCAAGTTATAGAGATTACCACATGGAAGTAGGAGGAAATTAGCATGGATTTTATGGTTGGGTTGCCTATAACTACAAAGCGTTTTGATTCTATTTGGGTTATGGTTGACAAAATGACAAAGTTAGGTTATTTCCTACTGGTAAAGACTACTTACATTGCCGATGATTATGGTAGGTTATACAATCATGAGATGGTTTAATTGTATAGGATGCCCTTGTCTATAATATCATAATATGGTGCTCAATTCACTTCTCAGTTTTGGAGGTCCTTCCAAAGATGTCTTGGTACCAAGGTTAAGCTTAATACGACCTTTTACCCTCAAATGGATGACCAAGCCAAAAGAACTATCCAAACTCTTGCGGATATGCTTAGAGCTTATGTTTTTGAGTTTAAGGGTAGTTGGGATGATCATCTTATGTTGATTTAGTTTTCTTATAATAATAGCTAACATGCAAGCATTGGTATGGCTCCTTTTAAGGCTCTCTATGGTAGATGTTGTAGGTCCATGGTTATATGGTTTGAATTAGGGTAAATGACTTTATTGGGTCCATATCTGGTTATGGAGGCTATGGATAAGGTAAGTTTGATTAGGAAGGTTGAACGCAACCCAAAGTTATCAAAAGCACTATGCCAATGTAAGAAGAAGGGATCTTGAATTTATGGTTGGTGATTGGTTCTATTTGAAGATTTCATCCATGAAGGGTGTGGTTTCTTTTCGGTAGAAAGTCTAAATTGAGTCTACGATTTGTGGGTCCTTATAGGGTGTTGAGGAAGATTGGTAAGGTAGCCTACGAGTTAGAGCTTTATAGTGAAATAGACTTGGTTCATCTGGTCTTCCATGTGTCTATGTTAAGGAAGTATATGGGTAACCCAAATGCTATTGTACCATCAGATGTTATGGGTATTGCTGAAGATAATTTGACTTATGAGGAGGTTTCGAGTAGAAATCTTAGATAGGCAAGTGAAGAGGTTGAGCAATAAGGTGGTAGCTTCTGTCAAGGTTTTTTGGAGAGATGAACAAGTTGAAAGTGCCACATTAGAAGCTGAGGCATACATGCAAAAGATATATCCTTATCTTTTCAATTCCACTCAAGCATAAGGTACTAATCCCAAGTCCTTTATAAGTCTTGTGTTTCAGCCCCTATGCCATTTGCATACATTCATGTTTATGTTGACAAGTTCATGGTGATTTTGGCACTTAAGTTGAGATTTTTGAAATGATATTTAAGTGCATTGTTTCATTCTTATGTGGGATGAAATTATCTTACTTTTTTCTATTATATATATTTCTTTGACATTCAAGGATGAATGTTACCAAGGGGGAGATATTGGACCGACCCAAAAATTTCCCGAAAATGTGCCTCAAAAGGGCCATAATCATAATTTCTATACATGTCAAACTTCATGAGTGATATCAAAATTAAGTGGGGAATGAGCCTATCCCCAATCTTAGAGAAACCATATCAAAATTTAAAATTT
>JAOTQJ010077325.1:0-12790 GCA_025642045.1 Solanum sejunctum | reverse complement strand
CCCGAGCCCCCTGCAGCTCCAGAATCTGTGGGCTAACACCTATAGAAAACTGTCGAAATCGCTTATTTCATATTTCTTAGCCAATAAAATCCCATCAGGAGTCCCCTGCCACTGTCGGGCCACCTAGGCCTCTTCCCAGGATCGTTATAGGCCCAATCGTATGATTTTTTGAGAATATTGCACCAGATCCCCTTGCAGCGGTAGAATCTATGGGCTAATATCTACAAAAAACTGCATAAAATCGTTTGTTTCCTGTTCTTTGGCCCATAAAATCCTTCAAGGCGTCTGTCGCCACAGTCAACCCACCAGGGCCTCTTTTCAGGCTCGTTGCGGACCCACTCATATAAAATTTTGGGAATTTTATACCGAAGCCCTCTGTAGTGCCATAATCCGTAGACTAACACCCACTGCCGGGGTCACCTGCGTCTGGGCTCATTGCAAACCCACTCGTATGATTTTGCGGGAAACTGCACCAAAGCCCCCTGTAGCGCTAGAATTCGTGGGATAACACCCACAAAAAACTATCAAAATCGTCTGTTTCCTATTTTTTAGCCCATAATATCCCACCAAGCATCCCCTGCCATCGCCGGGCTAGCTGGGCCTCTTTCCGGGCTCTTATGGACCTATTCATATGATTTTTTGGAAATATCACGTTGGAGCCCCTTTCGGCGCCAAAATCCATGGACTAATACCCACAGAAAACTGTCGAAATTATTTTTTTCTTGTTCCTTGGCCCATAAAATTCCACCAGGCATCCCCTACCACTGCCGGGCCACCAAGGCCTCTTCCTCGGCTCGTTGCGCACCCACTCGTATGATTTTTCTGAATGTTACATCGGAGCCCCTTGCAGCGCCAGAATCCTAATGCTAACACTCACAGAAAACTGTTGAAATCGTCTGTTTCCAATTTCGCAGCCCATAATACCCCACCAGGCGTTACCCGCCGTCGTCCGTCTACCTGGGCCTCTTTCCGGGCTCGTTGCGAACCCACTTGTATGATTTTTTGAGAATATTGTGTCGGAGCCCCCTGCAGCGCTTGAATTCGTTGGCTAACACTCACAGAAACTATCCAAATCGCCTGTTTTCATTTCCTTGGCTCATAAAATTTTATCAGGCATCCCCCGCCATCGTCAAGCCACCTAGTCCTCTTCCCAGGTCTCATTGCAGACCCATTCATATGATTTATCGAGAGTGTTGTGCAGGAGCTTGTTGCAGCGCCAAAACTCTGTGGGCTAACACCCACAGAAAACTACAGAAATCGTTTGATTCATGTTCCTTGGCCCATAAATTTCCACTAGGCGTCCCTTGCCACCGCCAGGCCACCTGGGCCTCTTCTAGGCTCATTGTAGACCCACTCATATGATATTTCACGAATTTTGCACTAGAGCCCTCTGTAACATCAGAATCGTGCGTTAACACCCACAGAAAACTGCCAAAATCGATTGTTTCCTATTCCTTGGGCCATAAAATCTCACCAAGCGTCCCCCGCCGCCGCTGGGCTACCTAGGCCTTTTTCCGGGCTCGTTGCTGACCGACTCTATGATTTTATGGGAATCTTGTGTCGAAGCCCCCTGCAACGTCAAAATCAGTGGGCTAACTTCCATAGAAAACTACCAAAATTGTCTGTTTTCTATTCCCTGGTCCATAAAATCCTACGAGTTGTCCCTCACCACCGCCAGGCCATTTAGGCCTCTTTCGAGCTTGTTGTGGACTCACCCATATGATTCTTCGGGAATGTTGCGCCGGAGCCTCCTGCAGTGCCACAATCTGTGGGCTAACACCCATGGATAATTGTCGAAATCGCATGTTTCCTATTCCTTGGCCCATAAAATCCTACCAGGCATCCCCTACTGCCGCAGGGCCACTTGGGCCTCTTTTCGGGCTCATTGCTGATCCAATTGTATAATTTTTCAAGAATGTTGCGTCGGAGCCCCCTGCAGCGCCAAAATCCATGGGCAAACACCCACATAAAACTGTCGAAATTGCATGTTTTCTTGCTCGGCCCATAAAATCCTACCAAACTATATATATAATTTTATTTATTGATCTAATATATATATATATATATGACCAACCCATATTAACCCATTCAGAAAATATAAGTGATATATTAAATAAATATGGGTAAAATGAGTTCCTTTTGCCTTATATGGATTAAAATTGCCACCTATGATCATAACTAAAATAAAATTTATAGTTTGATTTAACGGGATTGATTTATATTTTCTCCCAAAGTCTTGATCCCCAATTTTCCCACATCAACATAAGAACAAACCAATACATATTTTTCGAGTAATTGGCTTCTGTTCGCGCTTCATGAGGTAGTTAAGGTAGGGCACGATTTGCAGAGTTGTCGTCGTTAAATATTATATAAACATATATTTAATTATATTGAAAAAATGATTTTAGTTATTTAGCCCTATCTTTCTTTAAAAAAATGAAAATATTCAAAAGAGGAAAAATATTTCTCTCTCAAGATGTTTAGAGAAAAACTTAACAAGTTAACTAATATATATATAAAAAAAATAGATGTAGAATCTCTAAAAAGGAAAAAACATCAATAATTTTCAAGTTTTGGTTGTGGAATTGTCACAGTTAGATATTTTATAAACATATATTTAATTATTTATAGAAAACATTATTTAATTTTCTAGTGCTAAGTTTATCTTATAAAAAGACAAAAAATTCAAAAGAGGAAAAACATTTATCTCACAGTGTTTAGAAATTTTTTTTGGCAAGAATATACATAAATTGGATATATAGTATCTCTAAAAAGGTAAAAACATTAAAAAAAACTTACCATTTTAAGAGATGTGAAATCTACAAGTCTAATGGTGAGGAATGCATTGGCCTATAAATATAAAGTCTCATTTCATTATTCAAAACAAATCATATAGGTGAAGTTGCCTCATTTTAGGTTAAATATATATTGCTTTCTTTCCTATTTTGTTCTTTAGAATGTCAACTCATCTATTACTAATCCCTTGTCGTTTTTGTGACCAAATTGTTTATGGTTATCAAGAATTATTGAAACATGTTCAATCTCATCAAAATGAGATATACAATGTACCAGGTTCAGACAGTCTTAGTTTACCATTATCAAAACATTCAGAATCGATCCAACATGTAAAACAACAACAACATAGGTGAAGTTGTCCTCTATTTAGGTTAATTTTTTTTATGTTTTTTTAATTTGACCTCAAAGTATTAACTCTTTTTTTGTTCCTTTTCTATTTTCTTTTTCCAGCATGTTGACTAATCCATCATTGATCTGTTGTACTTTATGTGGTGAAAGTATTTTGGGCTATCAAAAATTCATGAATCATGTTCTATCTCATCCATCCTACGACGAAAAGGAAATAGAAGTAGTAAAAGGTTCATACAACCTAAGTGAACCTTTAGAATCGGTCGAACGTGGAAAAACCATGAAATAAATTACGATCAAATGATGATAACATAGGCGTGCAAGCAAATCAGTTGCAACAAATGTTACAATTGACAAGAGGGACCTATGTACCATGTTTAAATGCAAGAGTTGTTGAACTAAATGAAACTCCTCATCAACTTGAAGGGCAACAAATAGAGGAGACAAATTTTCATAGTTTGGATAATAATCCTTAGCTCATTTGTGATGATGAAAAAAGAGAGATGGATCTAAGCTTAAGGCCAAGAGTATCTATATGTCTAAAGCTAGCATTTGTGTTTTTGTTTTGTTTTGTTTATTGTAAATTGTCTAACCGTCTATTATTTGGATATTCTTGTTTAAGTTTTCTCCTTAAAAGTTGTGTATTTGCTTTTGAAATTTTAGTATGGCATTTCTTTGAGTCAATGATTTTTCTTCGGGGATAATTGCAGTAGATAACCATTCAGCCAAAGTAATTATTAAAGAAAGGGTCATTTGTCGTATAATTAGTGTATATTTTTTTTATTTTTGGCAAGTTATATTGCATAATCACTATATATCTCCTATGATTTTGATAATTTTTTATGTGAATAAAATATGATTATAATGGTTGTAAATTAATAATTTTTTTATATATATTTAAAATTAACCTTTTTTTGTTTACCACTATAAACTAAAATCTTATATCACTCGGAATTGGGATTGTTATAAAAGAATTTCTTATTAAAAATATATACAAGGCATGTAAATTATTTTTATGTAATCCTCATAATAGGAATTTTTTGGCTTGTAAAACAAAAAAATCTTTATTTTTCTACGACATTTTTTCTACTTGATTAAAAGAACGAATTTCCAAAACATGGAATGAAATAGTCTTTTTAGTTTATAGTTTTTCAAATTAAAAAACCGTGCTAGCCCATATAAACTTTTGAATTTGATGGACCAGACCGAGTCGACCTATTTTTATATGGGCCAAAAAATAACTAGCACGGTCCATCAGTACATGGGGTGTGGGCCCTGCCCAGGTCGACCCATGTTTTACGGTCACTACTATTAAGCTATTAGTTTTGATAGTGTTGTTAGAGGCTCTATATGTTTGAAGTTATCGCTTGTTAAGTGGTTGCTTGATCATTTTCTTCGTTAAGTTAGAAAAATTCAATTTTCTATGATGAGTATCTAAGGTCTAAAGATCATATTTTATAACTTAAGCTTGTGAGAAGGGTTGACTATAAGAATAAAATCTTGACAATATCTGTGATGATTTTTATATTATGAGTGAAGAGTGGATGGTTCAAGTTCATTGCTAATTATAGTTGATAATATTGGCTCAGAACTTTTATCATGATTATGTGAGAAAAGATTTGTCCAAATGGTTGTGTTATGATTGAGTGAGTTTTGATTCTGATTGGGTTCATTAGTTAGTTTATGACTTGAAAATTATTTATTATTGTAAATTTCCTAAAATTTGATTCTAAAGTACAGTTCTCAGTAGTTGATCTTGATGGATGCTTTTAAGAGGGAGCCTAAATGGAGAGATGAACACCGACTTTAGAGGATCATAACTCAGACTTTTAGTAATGTCGGTTATTCTTCCTTCTCTTTCTTTTGATCGTTTGAGGACGAACGGTGGATAAATTGGTATCTAATGTAACAACCCGTTTAGTTATTTTGAGATTTAGAATTTCGTATGTTATAAAAAATTTATCTTATAAATTTTAAAGGGGCTTTTTGGGACTAGATAATAACTTTTGTCATCTAGCTTAGGAGCAATTTTAGATAAATAAATTAGTTAATGGGTTAAAGTGATAATTTAGTTAAAATTCTATACTACTTGTCCTATATCTATTAAGAAAAAATTAGTAGAATTTAACACTTTTAGAATATAATTAGGTTAAAACAAATAAGAAAAAAAGAAAAGTTGGGCGATGATAGTACGAAATTCAATTGCGGCAGGTAATCTTTCTCAACTTCTATTAAATTGCATACTACTAAGATTTTAGTGATATAATATTGATAGTTTGAGGAAAGACTTGAAGTGGGTAAATTGGTATGTTAGAATTGGAGACAACGTACAGAAACTAAATAGAAAAGTAACGATGACTACTGCTAAGGTGATTCAAATGATTATAATGCTAGTTTGCTCTTAGTTATAATTATTATAATAATAATTAGTGACTACTAGATGTAAATATAACTGGAATGATAAACTATTATTTTGGAGAATGTTATTATAGACAACAACATGCTTAAGAGATTCGTGGTCATGTGTATTTGGCCTTGGTTTCACGATGGAGTTAGATTTTAAATTCTTTTATATAATTATCACAATTCAAGTTGATATATTAGTGTGTGTAATCAAATGTAGATGTATTATATTATATGAACATCATTAGAGTTATGTTAGTTGGAGGAATTAAGATTTAACACTAGATTTGATGTTTAAGAACTTGATTATTCAGTTGGGTGAGTTTTTGAGTCTAGGCTAAACATATCGTAATATGAGTGTCTATGGACTCGTGTTCTTATGAATATTATGTATTTGATAGATTAAGAAAAGTTCTAAGGCATGGATAAAAGCGAAAACACTGGTGGATTAAATCACTTGATTTTGGTTCTTCGGTTGAGGTAGGATGATTTGTTCTATTTAATAGAGAAACTCTTAATAGCGATTGATAGTTATTGAGTAAAGCTGTTATATTTCTATGCACTTAATTGTTGTGGTTTGGTTGATTGATATATTGGTATGATTGGTCTGCAATCCCAATACCATGAGATCATAATCTTGAACTTGATCTCTCAAAGTGATGCCTTGAATAAAGAAGGTTTGATGAAACATTGATAATGAAGTGAGAAGTAACGATTAGAATAATGAATTATATATATAGGATCGGGTGTCACGTTTCGACACATATATACTATAGGATCGGCTGTTTCGACACATATATACTATAGAATCGGGTGTCACATTCCGACACATATATACTATAGAATCGGGTGTTACGTCTCGACACATATATACTATAGGATCGAGTGTCACGTTCTGACACATATATACTATAAGATCGGGTGTCACGTTCCGACACATAGATATATATACATATATTGGATCGGATGCCACGTTGTGGCACGATAATAATAAAGGAAAACAACTTACAATAATTTAATATACTCAATTTCAAAGAACTTATCTCCCAAAAGAAGTGTGATTTGGAAGTCTAAGTCCTCATGTGCATTATTGATATAGTTCATTGGTTGTATACTTGTTGTTCTTGTTGTTGCTACCTGTTAAGTGTTATGGTTGATTTTTCTGCTATTATTTTATGCATATTAATTTCTATTTGGAGTCAGCAAATGATACCTACTCAGTACATGTGACTCGTACTGACTCCTACATGTATTCTTCTTTGTTTTGCTTTTGTGGAGTGCAGTGGGTGTTCTATTGAATTCGACCGTCCTCAACTTTAGACGATCATCAGTATATCAAATTTCAAGGTGAGCTAACCTTCTAGCTCGTGTTGGATTCTATCAATCATGACATGATGTCCTTAATTTTCGAACACAAACTATTCTATTTATCTATCTTTGTGTTGATATTCTTAGACTTAGTATTGAAGAATAAATGTCCTTGATGTAATAACTTTCAGGTTTTGAGAAATATTGTGTAATAGCAATTATAGGTTTTGTTATTCTTGCTTTATAAGTTGAACTTCTGCATTAATATTATATTTTATAAGTTGAACAACTAACGTAGGTTGGAATTTGTACATTGATTCTTTCACTTAGGAGGTTAGGTGTGGGTGCCACTCACGGCCCATTTTGGATCGTGACAAATTATTTTTTAATTCGGCCTACGAGCCGGCCCAACTTATATTGCAAAATCCCTTCAAATCAACAGGTTTATTCATGTTGGGTCAAAACGACCTTTTTTGAATTGACTCTAAAATTCTTAGTTCAACTTTGCTAAATCATGAATTAAGCCACGTCAGCCCAGCGAGAGTAGCCCGTATTTATGGCTCTACTTACAATATTACTTCAAGGGCAAATAGCAATTTTAGTCCTTGTATTATTGCATTATTCCAGTTTTAATCCTTATATTATTCGACTAAGCACATTAAACCTCCAATTAGTTGAAGTGTGTGATATTGGTCCTTCAAACTAACTGAAGTTAAATATTTAACGGTCAAATAACAATTTTAGTCCTTCTGTTATTGCATTGTTCCAGTTTAGTCCTTGTATTGTTCGACTGGGCATATTAACCCTCCAATTAATTGAAACTTGTGATATTGCTCCTTCAAACTAACGAAAGTTGAATATTCAATAAAATTATCGGCTTACAATGACAAAGGTGTGCATAAACAAAAATTATTAATTTACTTACATTGTTTATATATTAATATATAATAGACTATATATAAGAGGAGAGGCAAAAATTATTACATCATCATAAATAATATTACATCACCATAATTTTTGGTGATGTAATAATAACTTTTGGTGATGTATAATTTTCGTGAAGTAATAATTTTATGGTGATGTGATATTATTTATGATAATGTAATAATTTTTTCCTCTCCTATTATATATAGTCTATCATATATTAATAAATAAATTAATATATAAACAATGTAAGCAAATGAATAATTTATGTTCATGCACATCTTTGTCATTGTAAGCCAATAATTCTATTGAATATTTTACTTTTGTTAGTTTGAAGGATCAATATCACACGTTTCAATTAATTGGAGGTTTAACGTGCTCAGTCGAATAATACAAGGACTAAAACTGAAACAATTCAATAATAAAAGGATAAAATTGCTATTTAACTGTTAAATATTTAACTTCCATTAATTTAAAGGACCAATATCACACGTTTTAATTAATCGATAGTTCAATATGCTTAATCAAATAATATAAGGATTAAAACTAAAATAATGCGATAACATAGGGATTAAAGACTGGTCATAAGTATTCACTATCAATCTATTGTAATAATATAATTCTTAGATTAGAAGTACATATCCCTAAAGAAAAATGGATACAATTACTTAATTACAACAACAATGTCATTTTCTATTAAATTATGAGATCTTATTTTTATTATATAGGTTAGTAATTAACGCCAAAAAACAGAACAAACAAAAATAATTATATATTATACAAACTAGTATATAATTATTTAAGTATTTATATATAAATGATTTTAGTTTTTCTATTGTTATTTTTCTTTTGAAGAACGAAATATATATATATAAAATAAACTAATTACTTTATAAATATAATTATATTTTATTTATATAAAAAATAGTAAAAATTTATAGGATATATACTATGATTATATAATATAATTTTTCAAAAGTTATAGAAAGTATACATTAACTATACTATATAAATAACTTATCCATGAGCTATACATTAAATATACATTATGATATATAAAAAAATTAAATATAACTTGATTATATATAAATATACACTGATTATATATATACTTATATAAATAGCTATTTCTTTTAATAATTATTTTGATCAAGTGACCATCTACTATAGTTGTTCTTATTATTAGATTTGAGTAGTTTATAGCATAAAAAACTGAGGAGAAGGAAAGAAGTACAAAAATTAACAAAAGTGGAAAAAGCATGGGGAAAAGAAACAAAAATTAGAAGTATTTTTAATAACGTTTATATAATTTTTAAAAAGTTTATATTAATAAATCAACTTTAGTGCTTCCAATAATTTTCAACAATTAAGTTTTATCAATTTCTACTGGAGTTCTTTTTAAGGAAAACTAAGGTCATATTCTTTTTTAAACAAGATATTTATATTTATATATCCTTTTATATTTATACTTTTTTAATTATTTATGATGAATAACTCTTTAATTTATCTACTATTAAATTTAGAATGTTCATAATAGGATATTAATATACTGATGAAGTATCATAAATTATACTGATAGGATACTAGTATACCAGCAGAGTATCACAGAAAATAATAACAAACTTTTTCATGATACTCTATTGATATCATATCTTAATTATTTTTTATTTATTTCTTATAAAAAGAGTCCAGACCTATTTAATATTAATAGGGAATTAATATACTGAGGAAGTAATACAGAGGATACCAATAGAGTATCAATATATCGACAGAGTATCACAAAAGATTAAGCTCAATCTTATATAATATTAATATATCAATAAAATATCTCAAAGAATATATTTTTTACTAAAAAATAATTACACCCATAAACTATGAAGAAAAATTATTAACATAAAAAATAACTCATTCTTTTGTACTTAAAATGATATTTCGGCCAATGTTTCTACAGCAAACATAGTCACTCGGTTATTTTGCTCCTAATTTGGCAAGTTGCCATATAAACTAGCTAGCAATTGTTGGGCTTTTAATTTTTTTATTTGTATATATTACTGGTGCTATTTTTTTATTTCTTTATTTTGGCCATTTGACCTTTTTCTTTCTTTTTTTTTATTTTTTATAATGGAACCTCTTTTTTTTTCGCTATGTTAAAGTAAGATTTTTAAAAAAATCAATGTTTAATTTTATTTTATTTTTGGGCTCTTTTTTCAAAAGATATTTTTCTTTTCTAATTGTTTCACTTCTAATTTAAAAAACATTATCATTTTATTATTTTTTATTTCTTTTTGTATTTTATTAGGGTGAGAATGTATAATAGTGAAATAAATATTAATATCGATACATTACATAATTAATTATACAATATAGATACATGATTATACATAATTTATTATAATATCGATATATTACATAACTATTTATATAATATCGACACACGTTTGCATACAATTTATACAATATCGATACACGTTTACATACTATTCATATAGTATTGATATATGCTTATACATAATTTATACAATGTCAATACATTACATGACTGTACAATAGTAATATACATTTATATACATTTACACAATATCGATACATTAAAACTTTTTTTTTTTAAAAAAAGATTTACATATTTTAATTTTTAGACTAGTCGGCCCATTTTATTCATTTGCAAATAATAAGCCCCATGTACAAATTGATTCGGAAGCCCACCTTCCACTTTAAGTACAGAAGAACCCATTGAAGTAGACTTCCTAGATACTCTTTGACCGTCCTTTCCTATTCTAGAATCTTCTCCTTTTGTGTGGTAGCAAAGCAGACGCTTGAAAATGGCAAGACGATTTCTTCCTCTTCTTCTTCCCCTTGGGTGCTTATCTAATAGGTGTTGTCTCTCTTCTACTCTCTTCTTCCTCATATACCGATTTTGATCCATTTCTTTCTTCAGCATATATTTGCAGTAACAGCTCTTGGGTCAGTCCTCCCTTCCATGTCGAACAAAGGCTTTTGTTATCCTTAAGGCTCAACCTATAAGTATCATACCATTGACCTTCTTTTGTTGATTCCAATTTATTTACTGCAAAGTTTAGATGTTGCAGCAAGATGAGTTGATTTATTAGATCTGTGGTCCTTCTTGGCCATGAACCGGATCGCTGATGAAGATCTAGCCTTTTGACCATCATCGCAGCTCCTTTTTATTAGGCTTGTAGTAAGACCCTTGCTAACCCTATTAAGTGTAAATCCTTGACTACCCCCCTCTTTTGTATATTTTGTGCTCCCACATGTCTGTAGTTAAACTTTTATTATCCATCCTTATGATCAGAACTGTAAATATCCTCATGCTTGTCGATGTTGTATAGCTCTAATTCGGATTCTCAACATTGGGGTCTGACTTTTGTCAATGTTTAGTAATAAAAGATTTTATATAGATATATAAAGCAACAATAAAATTAAAAAAATAACGTTACCCGAAAAATACTGCAAGGACTCAGATTTTCAAGTGTATTTATGTTGTTTAAGGTCATCATGGGTCCTTATGTCAAGTCCAGTCCAAAGGATTTTTTATTGGTTAAGTTCAACACTAGTATCGATAGAAGGGTCGATTTTAAACAAGCATAACTCTTAGCACATTTGAAACTGGGTGGCCTACGATATGTCAAATGAAAGCTCTTTGAGTTATTTTCACAACCACTTGGTTTCACCTCATTTCGATATTAGATAAAGGAGTTATGACCATTTTTGTGAGATTCTCCCGTGCAGTGAAGCTTCACGGGCACCTATACAAGCAGTGGTGTCTTGTACGAAATCGTGTGAGGTGTCTTGAGTAGGAAAAGGCCATCTTTGGCCTAAGCCATGGGGCACGACTAGTGGCACGGGCCATGTGGCTAGTCGTGGGGTGAGTATAAGAGAGGAATAGTGGGCGTTTGGGGGAGTTTTCTTGCTAAGTGTTGTGCCACGCTCCTCACCACGACCCGTGCATGGTGCACGATCCGTGGTCCTTGGAGTGGAACTTGGGCAACATTTTCCAGCACCAAGTATGGTGCCACGAGCCTCCACACGGGTCGTGAGGCTCCACACGAACCATGGAGGCCTTCATGGTCGCGACGAGACGTCTTTTTCTAATCGATTTTCAACTTCAATTTTTAGATCAAGTACCTTGTCACGAGCACTCCACACAACCCGTGGAGTGCCACACGCCCCATGCGACCTTTCATGGGGCACCACTTTGCCAATTTTTTCATCCGTTCACTAATGGCATTTTCGTAAATGCTAATTATTCTAATGATCCTTTTTGAACTTCCTAAGCTATCTTAACTTTCCTAAAAGACCTAAACAATGTTCCAAAGGATAAAATTCACTATTGTCATCTCAATCACGCTTCTAAATCCTCTCAAGAGCCTCTATTAAGCTCCAGTTCAATTTCAAGGAAACCCAAGAACAAGTTTGGATTCCAAGACCTACTTCCAAGCTTCCATTCTTCCCAAATTTAATTCCAAGGAACTCAAGGTCTAAGGTATGTCGGTTGATCCTTATATTCCTTTCAATCAAGGAGACCCAAAATTATTTCAAGCAATTTCACGGATTTCTAGTTTACTTTAAATTGGGGTTTTGAAGATTATGAATCCTAAAATTCTAATTATGCATGGGTAGTGTTTATTTGAAGATTTTAATATGATTTAAACTATTACATGAGGATTTACTTTGGGTTTATGAAATTTAAAAAGTATGCATGTCCCCTTTTAAGGCTTTGATCTAAGCATGAGTGATTATATTATAATTTTGAATTGTGAATTTAAATATGAATTTACTTCAATTTCATGTTATACTATTGATTTTAGATTGAATCTTAATTACCCATGCCATTTTTACATTATTCATAATATATGCATTCATGCTCATGAGAATTTATGGAAATTATGTTATGGAAGCCCAATTATGTTCTATGATATGATTTTGATAAAATGTTGGTTATGACAATATTGTGATCACATATATGTCTTTGATTTTGGCTCTTTGAGCATTT
>JAOTQJ010077294.1:0-12791 GCA_025642045.1 Solanum sejunctum | reverse complement strand
TTATGGAAAGACACTCTTCTTCATCAAATTCTAGAAATTATGGAAAGACACTCTTATTCATCAAATTCTTTTTGTTTTTTCTTGGGTAACTAAGGTATGTGGGATTGATTCATGGTCCCTTTCAACCATGAAGACCCAAAATTCTTTTACTTTGATTTTCATGAAATTGAGCTTACTTTAACTATGGGGTTTAAGATTATTGTTTATTTGATTCAATAGAGATATAGGCTATGTTTTATTGTTGATTTTAAGATGATTTAATCCCTAATATGTTGAATTTCATGTGTATTATGAAGATTTGAATATGCATTTTTCCTTTAAAGTTTGATCGAAGTATGGGCAATCTAAATTATGATTTGAAATATGGATTTACTTGAATTTCATATTGTATTGTTGATTTAAAATTGAATATCCATTGCCTATGCCATTCTCACATCATTCATGATATATGCATTCATGAACATTGGGGTTTGATGAAAATTATCAGTGGGCTAGTCTCAAATATGGTTTTTGATGAAAATGATTCAATGAGTTAAGCCTATGGTTATGACAAGAATGTGATCACATAGATGTCTATGATATGACGTTTTGACCAAATTAGGTTTGTACACCTTATTGATATGAGTGATGAACTATTCCTATGCAAGAAAAGTATTATTCAAAATGTGACTTGGCTTTTGAGCGCAAGTATGAATGATTACGAAGAATGTTTGGCTTTTAAGCCCAAGTATGCATTGAAATTATTTGATATGACTTATGCCTCTTTTGAAAGCATGTATACATACATGTATTCTCGAGGGAAGATGTCTAAGCACTAAATAGGACTGGGGGAGCCATGGCTATCCCCTAGGGCCTCTCCCTATCTCTTGAACAATATGCCAGCATACGTATGTGGTAACCCTCTACCGAAATGATAGGTTTATAAGGTATGGTTACAAATTATGATATGATATGGAAATTCTTATTAAATGACCTGGTTGTGAAGAAGATGGCCATCACATTGACATTATCGGGTCATAAGGTGTGGTTTGATGTGCTATCAAAATACAACACATTTGGTGCCCAAAGCATAGGATTTTGTGTGTTCTCAATATGACTTTTTATGGTTTTATATGTTTTTGTGTTTATTTTTTGCAGAAAATATAAGATGGCCTAATTTTGAGTAAAGTTACAAATTGTTTTGATTTTGAGGATCTATGGTGCACACTACTAGTCGTAGCCTAAGATACAAGTCGTAGGGGAAAATGGTAGCAATTATCAGTTTCCAAAACTAAAATTTGAGAAGTTGAAGTTCAGCCATACGAGCTCAAGATATGAGTCGTAATCCTCACTACCACTCATATAAGGGGGCCTCGTAGCAATTAATAGTGTTGATTAAAATTGGACCAAGAAATGCAAGGGTGGGCTATGAGAAGGCATTACAAGTCGTAGACTAGACTACAACTCATAAAGGTAGATCATAGTAGTGAAGTCTAAAATGCCATGTTTTAACAACGAAATTCCGATTACGGCTCGTAGGTCACCCTATGAGCCGTAGTTATGAGCTGTAGTAGCTGCCGACCAAATTTTATAATTATTTTGAGGACCTATGTAAATAGTATAAATATTATATATTAGGGTTTTGGAATTGATTTTTGGAGATATTTTTAGACAACAACTTCATAGTTCTTAGAATATTGTAGGGTTTTAGATTAGAAAATTAGGGTTTTACTTTGAGACACAAATTTGGAGATTGGAATCACTTGTAAATTAATTCCAACATTCAAGCACTTAAATCTAAATTCAAAGGTGGTTTTATTGTTCTTCATTCTTCTTGGGTAATTTCTCAACTTTGTTTGTTTCATTCGTTATTTGTTTTCTTTCCCAAGGTATAAGTAGATAAACACCCACAACTTGGGATTGTGGGAACCATGAGTAGCTAGATTAATAACCTAGATTATTCGCACTTCTTGAGTTGGGTATTTGCATGTATTATCCATTTTCCTTCATTTTGCTTGTTGTTTAATGATGGCCAACATTAAACCCCACCTAGTGTCATGATCCCGATCAAGGTAGTGATGAATTGGAAAAAAAAATTGGTGACAGGATTCAATTGATGTGTTCTCGTCTAACTAACAAAACTCGGCCAAGAAGAGATTGACAGGAAAAATAGGTAGCGGTCAGTTGTCACACTATGATAGCCGGCCAAGTGCAATAGTAAAATTTGGCCTTCACCTTTGCCCAAGGGCTGGAAGAACTTATGTTATCGTCCTGCATGCAATGTCCTAATTTAGGTTGTGTTATCCGGGGTTTTTCAGTTAGTGAATCATGGGAAAATAATTTCTCAAGTTTCTCTATAATTTGTTTATCTCTACTTTTTGTTCGTATTGTTTTATTTTACTATATATCATTACAAACTCACACCTTTATTGAGAATAGAATTATTTGATACATAAAATAATGGTTAGTGAATCAATGAGGCAAAACCCCATATTCCCTTGGGATTCAACCCTAACCTATGGTTATGTTTTATATTTGATAATGATTGCTTTATCCTAAAAGTGAGAGGTACTGTTTGAGCCTGATCAAAATTAATGGCACCATTGCCGGGGAATACGGTGAGGTTTTCACTTGATTTAAGTAGTAGTTAATTCAAGCATTGATTGCTTAATTCTCTTGTATTTTACTTTTGTTTTTGTTGCTTAATTTCTTTTGCAGGGTATACTAGGTGTATACCCAACACAAGGAGCCAAGGCATCCCTTAGCTCCAATTAATCTTGAGATCCAAAGTATTGCAAGGAGAATGGCCCAAGTAAATGTGGATATTGAGGTTGAAGAGGAGAATCTACCACCAAGGGAATCAATGAGAATGCATATGGTTGGAATCAATATCGGTTGAACCCTATGGACATGGACGTCACAGGTGCTATAGTGTTGCCACCACTATAGGTAGACACTAAGTTCACGATGTCAAGTAGATTACTTCAAGTGCTTTAGAATCGTGGTTTGTTTGTAGACCAACTACTGAGTATATTCACAATTATCTTTATAATGTTGTATTTGTATGTAAAAGTATGATGGGTACACAAAATCTTTCTATGGATGATGTAAGTTTACGTGCGTTCCCTCTATGTCTTACTGGTAATGCAGCAATATAGTTATCAGAACTCCCACGGAGCTCAATCACTTGTTGGGCAGAATTGTAAAGAGTCTTCTAAGAGAGATACTTCCCAAGGTCCAAAAAGCTCAAACTTAAGGACCAAGTTTAATAACCTTGGGCAATTGCCAGCTGATTCTATTAGTATAACGTGGGAGAGGTTCACCAAATGTTTGAAAATGGTTCCAGACCATAAGATCATGGATGATGCCATAGTGGAAATTTCCTATTGGGCTCTTGATGAGAATAGTTAAGTGTGCACTGATACAATCATAGGAGACATGTTCTTAGATCAACCTTTCATAAGGATAGCAAGAAGGATGGAGCAAGTAGTGAAGACTAAAGAGCATGGGGCCAAAGGGAGAGAGCCAACTATAAGAAGCTCTTGTGTGGTGAGTATTAGTTCAAAGTAAGCAAAAATCAATGATGAGATCATGCAACAACTTGCTCAACTTAAGACTAGTATGGACTTCATGGTGAAACAAACTCAAGAAAGTGTTCATGCAGTCATCCACCAACCTCCAAGAGTTCCCATGTATGGTGAGTCATATTATGATGGAGATGCTTGCTTTGTTAGAGATCAAGCAGTGAATTTTTGAAACAATGCCCAAGGGTCTAATTTGGACTATTGGCGTCAAGAATTCAAAAATCAAGGTTGGAACTACAATTGAAAGGGTGTATATAGAGATAACCATGGTAGTTATTTTGAGAGATATAGGGTGCTCGAAGTGGAGTGGGGCTAAAGAGATGGGTATAAAAATGGTCCTTATGTGCCTCCATATAATCATAAAGCCAGTTCTAGAAATTCAAGGATCGAGGAGATGTTTGATAAATTGTTGAAGAAAGCAGAGAACTAAGATGAGACTTTGAAAAGAATGAAATTGGATATTTCAAATATCAACCAGAAGATCAACTCTCATTTGATAGCCATCAAGCAACTCGAACAACAATTTGATCAAGTGTCCCTTCAATTAAATCAACATCAAAAGGGTACATTTCTAAGCAATATGGTGCAAAACTCAAAGAATGAGGGGCATTGAATGTCAGTTATGACAAGGAGTGGAAAGATACAACTGACCCTACAATATTAGGGGTTGTGAATAAGGATTGTGAAAAGATTGTTGAAGACAAAGTTGAGGTGGAAGAAGAAGGTTTGGCTAATAATTGGGTGAGAGATGAAGTAGTGAAGGAGCCAGAAAATAACAAGACTATCTATCACAAGACCTCCCTCTCTTTTTCCCCAAAGGCACAAGCAAAAGGAGGAGGATGGTAAGTTCAAACACTTCTACCCATGTTGAAACAATTGTCCATCAATATTCCACTTATTGAAGTATTAGAGAAGATGCCTGGGTATGGTAAATATATGAAAGATTTGGTGCAAAAAAGAGTACGATGAGCCAAGAGCTTTCGCAAGAGCTCTAAGATTGTAGTGACATTACGTCTAAATATTTAGTCCAAAAAAGGGAGGATCCCGGTGCATTTACCATCCCTTGTACCATCAGCAATGTTGAGTTTTCAAGAGCATCGTGAGTTTTGTGAGCAAGTATAAAGTTGATGCCTCTTTCCATGTTTAAAAAGCTTTGTTTGGGTTCACCCACTCCAACATGGATGAGGTTACTGATGGTGAATAGGACAATCAAGAAGATACAGGGAATACTCTACAATGTGCTAGTCAAAGTGGATAAGTTCATATTTTTGGTGGATTTTGTGATTTTTGATTGTGAAGTTGATTTTGAGGTCCCTATTATTCTAAAAAGACCATTTTTGTCCATAGAGAGAACCTTGGTGGATATTTATTTAGGTCAACTTAGGTTTAGGGTAAATGATGCAGAAGTGATTTTTGACATTCATCAATCTATGAAGCACCTTGGTGAACTCAAAAGTGAAGTGCGGGCTATTGAGGAATTTTGATGAATTAAGATGACTAAGTCATGCGATGACGTTAAATAAGGTGCTACTTAGGAGACAACCAAAGAGGTTTAATGCTTTTGTTTGTTTTTGATTTTATTGGTAATTTGTGGAATTTTTGGTAGCATTTTGATTGAGTGTTAATTTTTGTTATAGACATTGAGTTGGTTGTATGTTCGTATTATTTGTGTACTTTTGAGAAAATTTGTGCAAGTTTTGAACAATGTGGAAAAATAGCAAGAATGATATTTGAAGCATCCTCTATGACTGGTTTTACGAGCTGTAGTGCATACTATGACTCGTAGTTATGCTGTGTAAAGGATAACGGTGATTAGTTGAAATTGGCACTCACATTATGAGCCAGCTTTACGACTCATAGCCCATACTATGACTCATAAATAGGGTTTATAGTGCCCAGGTATGATTTCAAAATTTTCTTTAGGTGTAGAGTCGCCTACGAGACCTTGATCTACAGGCCTTAGTTAGAGCTACGAGCCGTGGTTGGGGTATCGTAGGCTAGACTCATTTTATTTTTAAAATTAACCTGGTAAGGGTTAAATAGGGGTCAAAATCATATTGACCCTATTTTTACCCTAAGCCTAGTAAAATCACCCCTAATCTTTTTCCCCAACTTTCTCCGACCATTTCTCCGATTATCTTCCCCTACTTCCGATGATTATTCTGACAACTAGGGTTCAGAACCTCATTTTTCTTGATTTTGTGTGCTTCAAGACAATTACTTCTAAAGGTATGACCTCTGATTTATTTCCTAGTCAACATTTTCTTTGCTTTGGATAACTAAAATAATTTGATATTTCAAAATTTGTACTAAAGCATAGTACTACTGTGTGTAATTGAAATGAAAAGGAAAACTTGGGCTTGCTTTAAATACCAGTGACTGATTTAACCCTATGTTGAATGACTTGGCTGTGCTGGTATATTTGGTGATAATGTTATCATATTATTTGTCGATTCAATTGGTTATTAACAAGTTATGGAAGGTCATTAATTTTTTAGTATCGTTGGAACATGATAATGTGTGGATTTGGTTGGCATAGTTGGAATCATGAAATTGACTATATCTTGTGAAGCATATGTAATTGTTTCCCAAATTGATATTGAATGATGTTAACTAATTCTTGTGTGTTGTTTAGGACTGGTGATTACATGAATACATTATGAATGACTTGGGAAAAAGGACTCGAATGTTTATATATTGCTATACCCTTGGTGTTGCGGTTGATTTTAAGTGTGATGATATGTTGGGGGTTCAGAATGACTTGTGTTTAGTTTATGAATAAATTGATTTTGCTTTGATTGTATTTTAATTACATTAGAGTTGTTATTTAGATCCATGTGGTAAGGTGATAGGTACCTAAGGTACCTATTACTCCCTGCTATGGGAGTCTCCTATGACTCATAGAAGAGTCTACAAGTCGTAGTTATATCTTGTAGCGAATAGCAGTGACCTTAGGACTTTGAACATTTACCATACGAGACCCACCCATGGGCCGCAATCCCTTCTATGAACCATAGTGGGGTCTTGTGGACCTAAGCTTGTGCTGAATTTCGCAAACTGAAACCTAGTACAAGACCCAACTACGACTCGTAGTCAAGGCTATGAGTCGTAACTGTGCTTATACCTAGTTTTATTTTCTAAAAGTAAAATGCACCTATGGACTATAAGGCCACAATATGAATCATAGTCTCCACTACAAGTCATTCCAAGGTCTCATACCCGCCACCTGCAACTGATGTAATGTTGAATTTCCTAGTTTTTCTTCTATTTTTGTTTTCTTTTGTTGATGTGCATGTCAGGCTAATTGTCCATTTTTACCAATTTCAGGTATAATGGACCCCAAAAATAGAAATGCAGCTATCAAGGCTTTCAATCAAAGACTTATTAATGAAAATTTGGACAATGAGCACTCAGATGGATCTAAAATGGTCCTCAATATCCAGATTGATCCTAAGGTCAAGGTGCCTCAATATAGGGCCGTTGCTGCTAGGGCTATTCAATCCTCAATGCTGGTGGAGAGTACCTCCCAGTTTGATGAGGAGGCGAGTAAGGATGGTTCTAAGTCAGAGGAGTCCCACCAGGATAAATAGGCTACCTAGACCTCGATTGCCCCATCCATTTTTGCTACAAACCCTCAACATCATAGTTGAGGTATCGAGGGCATGAAGGTCATCTATAGATAAGTGTTAGAGCCAAAGAGTCAAGGGAAACTGGTGAGATCATTCTTGAGGAGCCCCAATTGGTTGATATAGGCCTGACCCATGTCCTAGCACCAGAGGCTGAGATAAGATGACATTGGCTCAGATGGTTAATAGACAAGGTGAAAAAATACTCCCTACTATTAGTCTGTGAATTCTACACAACTTACTAGACTACTATTCTACGAGATCTTCCCAAAGGGGGAAAAGCCTCTCGAGCAGCCAAGATTGCAAAAGGTTTTGGTTCAAGGTTAGCGAGTCGATATTTTAGAGGAGATGATCTGCCAAGTACAGTTTGGTCCCATACATAGAGCACCAAAATCTATAGCTAAGTTTGATCAGTGTATTAGGTAGATTAGATCGGCTATTATGTCTAAGAGTGTCGAGCATATGACTGAGCTACTGAGATAGGTTGCTAGTCAGATAGCGAAGTGTGGTCAAGAGGCTACATAGGTCACTAAGTATTCTGAGTCTATAGCGAAGTCCTCCCTCTCATTTCCCACTAAGTTTTTGTGGACCATCATCCGGTCTCGCATCTGACCCACTTTCACAGATAATGTTATTACACTGGAGCAAGCTATTCTATTAGCCAACATCTTAGCCAACTACGATATTGATTGGGTGTGGCTTATGGCAGAGGAAATCCATGATTCGGTGCTCAGGAGTGCCACATATATGCTATTTCTAGAACTAATCCATAGGCTATGCATGGAGGAACATGTTAGAGTTTAACTTCATGTTGATCCACATATTGACGCCCTCCATACTATTGATCCCAGCCTGATAAAGGCTGATGAGAACTTTGTGGCATTTCAGCGGGCTCAGCCTCCATTTATGCTTGAGACATTTATGCCAGAGCCACATGTTGAGGGTTCAATGGCATCCGCCACTACTACTCCAGCTACTACCACTTTGGATGAGGGACCAAAGTAGCCTATGATAGTCGATACTGAGATAGGTTCCATTACAGTCGCACTCGTACTAGAACCATCTATATATCAGAGTCCTTCAGCAAATATCATGTATTTTATTGCTTTTCACACCATGGTTAAGAGATTACCATGGGCTAAAGTTGCTACAGTGGATGTCAGAGTTGATGCCTTCGAGGAGCATGTGCAAAAGAGACATAATAAGGCCTGACCTCCAGATTTATCAGCATTTCATCAGGAGTTGATGAAGTTCAAGGCTGACTTGATTACATTACTAGCGACTCCGATCATAGTTCTTGAGTAGACACATACAGATGAGCCACTATTTGATATATTCTACGATGATCCACCACATGCTCCCCGAAAGAGACCTATGGAAGAGGCTGATGCAGAGTAGGGGCACAAGCAGCAAAAGACTTCAGAGGATGATGAGAAGTTGGAGGAGGAGATCACTAGGTTTACCCTGAGTAATTCAAGAGAAACAGAGGAGATGAAGAGAGCCCAGGAGCTAAATCTGTTGTAGGGCATTGGCTCATCCAGCATGGCTGCAACTTAGACTACCTTACAGGAGGGAGTTACTCATGTACAACTAGAGACTAGTTCTTAGGCACCATTTGATGTTTGATTTCTGACCCCATATGCTCATTTTGTTTTATTATTGTACATTGTGGACAAAGTACATGTTTTTCAAGGTGGTGTGGGTAGTTATAGACTAGGGTGAAGTCCGAGTGGCCTTTAGTCCATAACTATCCCAGTTTTTGATATTCTAAGGTTTTCTTGCCTATGTTATTTTGCCTAGTGGATTTTTATTTTTATGTTGAATCGGCATGTTTTAGATATTGTAGATAAATTTTATAGTATATGGTGATTAAACTCTTGGTATGTACATTATTTTGATGGTTTATTAAAATTTTTGAAAAATTGGTACCTTTGATAATTTTTATTGATTAGTAGTTATTTTGTGATCATGCATGTTTAAATGGTTTGACAATGTTTGTTATAACTAAGTGAAGGAAAGTTGATGCTTGAAGCATGATATGTGAGTCTATGTTGGCTATATATGGAATGCCATGTGCGTGTGAGCTTATTTTGTTGTGTTTTATGCAGTGTGTACAGATTCATAACTTGCCGTATTACTTTGAGTTGGACTAGAGATTGTATGGATTTGGAAGGGATTTTAGGCCCTTATTCTTTTATTTAGTCTTCTTTTGCCTAAATGAACAACCAAGTGAAAGAGTTTATCCGTTGTTCCAAATATTTAATCTTTACATGTACCCTTTTCTTTCTTAATAACTACTTAGCCTAACCATATTTAGTGAAATACCTTGATATTGACCCTGGTCTATCCTTGAACATTGTGAACCTTCATTGAGACAAAAAGCCTAAGTTGAGGGTGGCTACCAAAAGTGGCATTGGTTTGAGGATAGGATATTATGTACTTCACCTTAGGCTAAAAGCCTAAGTTGAGGGTGACTTATGTTTTTGTATAATAGCAAAAATAAAGTGGTGAGTTCGAAATAAAAGAATGAACAAAAAGTCATGTATCGGGTAAGAAAAAAAGAGAAAAAGATGCCTTAGAATGAAAAAGATGCCTTAGAATGAGTGAAAAAGCAAAACAAGTTTGAAAATAAGGCACAAGCTTAAACATCAAGAGAAAATACTCGAAAAGGATGGAATAAGGAATAAGGGAGGACAAGTTGATAATGGGTTAGTTCTTAGGTGAAAGTGTTGAAAAATGTAGTTCAAGGTTAGGCTTTAGTACTAATTGCCCAAAATACCACACCAAAGCCCCATGAACCTATGTTACAAGCCTACGAAGTCCTAAAGTGATCCTAATCCAATTAGTGAATAGTCCAGGTTGTGAGTACATGGGCAAGCCTATGGTATTAGTTATCATGGATGATCTGATTTGTGAGAGTGAGTACACTTGCAGTGTCCTAGAAGTATCTTTTGAAATCATATTAGGTGTTTAAAAGGGACTTCTTTTCTGTGAGGGCATTTGCATTGAATGGTTATCATTTGACTTGCTCTGTGAATGTGGATTATCGATGCTTCTTAATTTGTCATAGTTAGATTGTAAAATGAGTCAATATGCTATGGTTTGCTTAATAGATACATTATCATGTTTTGAAAATACTATCATGGGTACCTGAGTTGAAATTGAGAAAGTTATATGCTAGTAAGTTGATTGTTATGTATTGCTTATTATCTATCAAGATTGAGTCCTCGCTTGAGTACAAGCAACAGTTCTAAGTTGATGGAGTTGATATACTGTCGAAATGTAATATATTTGGTGCATAAAACATGGGATTTTGTGTGTTCCCAATGCGAATTTTTATGATTTTTATGTGTTTTTGTGTGTTTTTTGTAGAAATACATGTTGGCCTAATTTTGGGAAAAGTTGTAGATTTTGTTGACTTTGATGATCTATGGGACCCACTACAAGTCGTAGCCAAGCTACGAGTCATAGGGGACAATTGTAGCAATTAATAGTTTCCAAAACCAAAATCTGAGAAGTTGAAGTTCAGCCATACGAGCTCAAGGTACAAGTTATAATCCTCACTACAACTCAAAAAGGAGGCCTCATAGCAATTAACAATATTGATTAATATTGCACTAAGAAATGCAAGGGTGGACTATGAGAAGGCATGGTGAGTCATAGACCAAACTACGACTCATAGAGGTGGATCATAGCAGTGAAGTCCAAAATGTCAAGTGCTAACCACAAAAGCCCGTAGTAGCTGCCGACCAAAATTTCTAATTATTTTAAGGGCCTTTTTATAAATAGTATATGTTAGGATTTTAGAATACGTTTTTGGAGAGTTTTTTTAGACAACAACTTCATAGTTCTTAGAATATTGTAAGGTTTTAGAGTAGGAAATTAGGGTTTTACTTTGAGACTCAAATTTGGAGATTAGAATCACTCGTAAATTAATTTAAACATTCTAGCTTGTGAATACAAATTCAAAGGTATAAGTAGCTAAACACCACAACTTAGATTTGTGGGAACAATGAGTATCTAGCTTAATAACCTGGATTGTTTGCACTTCTTGAGTTAGGTATTTGTATCTGTTATCCACTTTCGTTCATTTTTCTTGTTATTTAATGGTGGCCAACATTAAACCCGACCTAGTGTCATGATCCCAATCAAGGTAGTGATGAATAGGAAAAAAATGTGTGATAGGATTTGATTGGTGTGTTCTCATCTATTCAACTAAATCCGGCCAAGGAGAGGTTCACTAGGACAATAGGTAACTGTTAATTGGAACGCTATGGTAGCCGGCCAAGCGCCATAGTGAAAGTCAAACTTCACCTTTGCCCAAGGGTTGGAAGAACTTAAATTATCATCCTGCATGTAATGTCCTAATTTAGGCTGTGTTATCCAAGATGTTTGAGTTAGTGAATTATGGGGAACATAGTTATAATTTCCCAAGTTGCACTCCAATTTGATTGTCTCTACATTTTCTTAGTATAGTTTTATTTTGCTATATATCATTACAATCCCCCTCTCCCCCTTTTTATTGAGAATAGAGTTATTTGGTTCTTGAAATGATTGTTCGTGAATTAGTGTGGCAAACCCTGTATTCCCTTGGGATTCGACCCTAACTATGACAACCCAAGCCTAGGGCCTAGACATGACACGACCAATAGGAACCCAAATAGACCCCAAATAAGCCTCTTAGCATATTATTTTACACATCTTCAGTCACGAAAGCAAAATAAACAACAACAAGAGATATAAGTAAGGGAAGCGGAACTAAGCGAAGTCTTGATATTTATAAGCATAAAAGAGTCAAAGCTTAATGCATAAGTACATCAATTATTCCAATAACATCTCTATCGTAGATTCGAGAGGGGGATAAGGTACTTTTCGGGCTCACCTTCATAATATCAAGTATTCAACATCTAAAGATATCAAAAGTAAGAGAGACATAGCTAGTGTCCCCTAACTTGAGGACTCACCAAATCTTATCTTCCAAAGCACTGAACTAGCCACATGGAGGATGATCGGGAGGTGCTCCAATTCCTATATGGTAACATCACTAGGCATAGAGTATGTGTTAGTACATTTGAATATACTAAGTATGTAGGATGCAATGCAACAAGATATCAACCAACATAATCAAAATGAATAGTTATACTCAATGGATAGATATAATATCAATATGGCATGCATGATCAATGTTTGTGGTAAAACATGTTTATAAATCATATAACTTGCAAAAACAAATTACATGCATAGAAAGAGATCATAATCATAGACCAAGCAACTACTACTTGAAATCTATGGCATGTCACCTCCTTGGTGAGGTGGTCGAGGTATCTACCCCTTAATATAGTAATATGGGAATGGCACCCCCTAACAAGGTGGTCATAATATCTACCCCTAAACATGGTAGTACAGGCATGACATCCCCCGACAAGGTGTGGTTAACTTGCAAAACTATATATACTTTTCATGAGTTTTATACATACATACAATACCTTAATCATCATAGAGTCATTTGACTTATAAACCATGATTACATCATCAATAACTTGAGAACCCTTGTAAAGATATTTTATCAAACACTTGCTGAGTGTGAAATGCTAGTTCAAAA
>JAOTQJ010077273.1:0-12791 GCA_025642045.1 Solanum sejunctum | reverse complement strand
AGCTGAAATGTTGGCTGAGTGTTCCTAACATCTTAGGCTTTGATTTGAACGGTAAAGATCGGATTTAAAGGTCAGTAACATCTGATTTTGGGTCCCGAACTGTAGATCTAATTTGGGTGTTTTTCTTCCTTCTTTTTGTTGGTCTAAATATTGCTTCTCCTTGCTTGACAATTGTTATGTAGCCATTAAGGAGAATATTTGTAACTCTCTTACTTTTATAGTGGAGTAATTTGGATCTCGATGATCCTATGGTTGTTACCTTCATTTTGAAGGGTTTTTCCAAGTTAAATTTGATATTCTTTATTTTCTCTATTTTCGGGTTTTGCTTCCTTCCGTCCTAACAATAAGCCGGCGCGCGATATCTCCCATGAGGAAATAGCAAGATACTCCATCTAAAAAGAAACAAACATCTTGTGAGGCCAAAATGCTCATAACAGAACTACCTAACCATTGTGGAGAATCATTGCAATGCAACAACAACGAGGAGACAAGCACTAGAAAGTTAAAAACATCAAAGTTAAAATATAATATGATCAGAAGAATAAGAAACTTTAAAGGAAAAATCCCTGTCCTATTTACTCTAGCTCAAACACCTAATAAGGCCAACCTGCAAAAACCTACCAATAGAAGAAGTAGACAGATATTTCCTACTAATCTGCTCCCAACATGCATCAGTTTCAAAATTATTCAATGCAAATGAAATGTTTGAAAGAATTTTCATAATATGTATTCTCAATCTAGTACTATCATAAGAGCAAACAGAATCAATCTATTCTAGATGTACAAAAATATATATTCAAGAGTTTTCTCATGTTGAAAGTCGATCAAGAAACCAATGAAGTAAACAAGTTAAGGTCTTACATTATATGCAATTTATTTAATACTACAGTATGTCTGACCAAATTCCTTATATAGAAGTGATTACCATCCATACCTTGCATTTATGCAAGAAGAGATTTTCATGGCGACTCTTTAACTACATGGCACTAACTTCTATCATCATGTCAATTAGCCGCCAAGACAATTACATTATTCATACTAAGTTGTCCTTATTAATCCATTGGTTGGGGTTGCCGAAAAGTGTTGCATGAAAAAAAGGGAGAATGTTCCATCTTGAAAAGGGAATTTGCAACAAAGAAATGCAAATGCGACAACTTTGTCAAGAGTGAGATCAAAAATTTTGTCGCTGACGGAAGGAACAACCCAAATTAGTGTTGGCATAGGATTTCGCGAGATTCATGGATTCAACAAATTTGGAAATCTTGTATGCTACGTCAGTAGTGAAGCTAGAAATGGTGGACTTGGTGTTGGAATAAGATGTGACGAGGGTCTTGTATTCGGTGCAAAAACCAGTGGCAGTGAAGTAGGGAAAGGTTGTGGCAGTGTTCAATAAATTTCTTGAAATAAATTACTTTGACTTTTGTTCTATGAATGCTTCATTCAATGATTTTTTTTTTGCATTTCGTCTAATATGCATCACATGAATAGCTCCCTTTCATTGAAGAGACTAACCAAGAAATGTATGCAAAATTGTTATGCCAATCAAACTTTGTTTAAGAAAGAGGGAGGAGAAATACATGAATTCTCTAGATCAAATAGACAGAAAACAAACTTCAAATGGCAAATACTTTTACTCAATACTCAATAGTCAAATTCCTTCAAATCCACAAAATCAAGACATGATAATTGAATTGAGCCAAACCTGTTATAGACTTTTAAGTGCAATTATTCTCCTAGACAATCAATAAAGTGGAAAATGCAATACCAAAAGCATTCATATATAATCTAGCTAAACATTATATGGGCAGGACGGGGTGGGGAGTGGTGGTTTGAGGTGGGATGGTCTAGGTGGGAATTGGGGATGTTGGGGGAGTGTGCTCAGAGTGTCATTTCTCGTAAAAAATAATTAAATAAAAGTATTATTTTTTTAAAAAAATTAATTTGATTTGGGAATCGCCATCTAATTTTAAAGTTAATTAAAAAATTAATTAATTATTTATAAAATAGTCTGCGAACCAAAAAATTTCAAGTAAGAGTTCAAGTTATTCCGAAAGGAAGGTATTAGCGCCCTTCAGAATCCACAACTATGGATCCCAGTTGAACACATTTTTTCTAAACTGAGGAGGAGATACACAATATAACTTAAGTATAATAATCACAAAAGGTACACAAACAATGAAATAAACAATGATATGAGGAATGTCCTAGTATTTGTCGAACTTTAATAATATACACAATAATAAATAAATAAATAATATACTAAAATTGTTCTATCTCTTTAATGGGGAGGCCTCGAAATCCGATAGATAGATTCGTCATTGGCTAATTTAACAAGCAATGTATATATGTTAACTTAAACTAAAATTTGTCAAATTTTAACATGTAATAAATATGGAACATAACTAAATTTTTTCACCTTTTTTAAATGGGAAGGCCTTGAAAACTGACGAAAAAATTTTGTCATTGGCCAATTTTAGCAAATATTGAACTTAAACTAGAAAACTTGAATTTTAGTATGTAATAGATATGAAATTAAACTAACTTTTTTAATTCCATCTTTTTGAATAGGGAGGTCTCGAAATCTGACGGATAGATTTTTCATCAGTTAGGTTTAATAAATAATATAAAACTAATGAAATATGAAACAATATGTAACATCCAAATAATATCTAAGTGATGACTAGCATAGCTATTGGAAATTAGAGAAAAAAGATTGGATACAACTAAAATCCAAAACAGCAATCAATAGTAATCAGTCACCTATAATAATAGATGGAATAATACTAGATGATTAAAGCAAACACATAAACAAAACAATATGTAGCAAACAAACAATAAACTATAATGAAAAATAAATCTCAACAAAATGTACACAATGAACAAATAATAATAATAATAATAATAACAGTTGTAACAAATGCAGCAAGCTAGCAACCCAAATACAAACTAGTTAGAACAAGAATGAAATAGATGTAAACATTAATAGATAGTTAAGAGTAAAATAAAAAACCTGGTTGCTAGAATGGAGCTCGGAATGGAAAGTTGGTTCGTCGGAATTGTTGGATCTGGGTGCTTTTTGCAGCTGCTACTTCTTCTTGTTCTTCTGCTTGCCACCACTGTACTTGGCGGGCTTGGACGACGTTGAAATAGGGAAGACAAGTTTGGGCTTTGGTGTTGCTTTTTTGGAGCATTTACTGACGGGGTTTTGGGGACAAAGGGAGAGATTTGTTTACTGGAACAAAAGGAAACGTAAAGAGGATTTTTGGGTTGTTTTATGATTGTTGTTGGTTGGGGCTTTGGTGTGTTTTTGGGTGGGTTTTCATGAGGGTTTTACGGACTGATTTGGGGGATTTTGAGGCTGATTTTGTGGCTGAAATGGTGGAAATGGGGTGTGACTTTTTGGATTATTTTGGGGTAGTTTTGGTTGGATTTTTGGGTTGTTTTGGCGGCGTTTCATGGAGGTTTTGGGGGCTGTTGTTGGTGCGGTTTGGGACGACAATGGGTGGAGCTGAGTTGCTGATTTTATGGTGGTTCATGGGTGGCTCGTGCTGCTGCCATGGTGGTTGGAAATAGTGTTGTTTGGGGGGTGGTTCTCGCTCAGAAAAAATGTATACAAGGGTGGTTTTGTAGGGCTATTATATGTGGCTAGTTGTTGGAGGAAAAAGAAAGAGGAAGAAGAGGGTTTGGTTTGGTGGTTTTCTGGTGCGGATCTGTCGGGTTCCTGTGGCGGCTGCTGGAAAGAAAATGGGAAAGAGGACAAAATATATTTTTGGGTTTCTATAATTAAAATGCCTATTCTATTTTATACCCTATTTTTTTTATTAATGTGGAAGTTATACACACATTTCATCTCAATACCAAATGGGGCTAGAAAGATATGGGCCCAAATTGTTGGTCAATTGAACATACACGTATAATTTTATTTGGACAAGAAAATGACTTATTACACTTCGTTTAAAATTTAAAATTAAGCTAATCAAAATTCTAATATTTTGAAAATAAATTTAGTTATCAAAAATTATTCTAAATTTCCCCAAAATGGGTTTTAAACTATTTAAAAAGATCAACACAAAAAGTGTGAATTTTAGAAGTGTTGGGTCAAAATTGGGTGTCAACACCAAACACGCTCTTAAAGTAAAATTTGTAGCTTTCAATTTTTTTCTATTATTTTTCAAAACCTCATTTTGTTTAATTTCATGAAATTTCCTTATATAGAGATTCAAATTTTTTAAATATGTCATTATCTTTTGCTATTCATTATTTCTCCTTAACTAGTCAATTTTTTATGTTGCATATGTTTATCCCCATGCCATTCATAACAATTCATATGGACTAGTTATTTACTGAATGTCTTCATTGACATTTTCTAAAAATACATGAAGTGATTTAACTTAAGTTTTGGCAAATGATATAAGATTTAGAAAGTTTATTATTTCACTTAAAAGGTAAATGGTGTACTATTTTTCTCATTAAAATAATTAAAAGAATTAAGTAAAATTTATAGACCATCGTGTACCGACACTCCAGGTCAATTATGATTTTTTTTAGATATTGTCCACCTATTAGAGATTAACTATAGTGACCCTGAGTCATTTCTGATTCACTGGCGCTAACAGTTCAATTTTTTGGTCGCTCGTTTGAAAGATGTACAATTTTTTTTTATTGTAGGCAGGATCAAAGTTGAAAAAATTTTAGCAATAAACTTTGCGTAAACGGTCTCAGAACAAAATTCTGACTGTTACTTCAGCTCTGGAATGCCAAAATTAGGCTAGGAGCATTTTAGGTTAGATTACAAGGATTTTCGGTGTTGGTTTCTATCATAAATTCCTTTATTTTGCAATGCTCTTTGTGGTAAAATTTGACGTTTTACTACTGTATAATGGGTATGCTTTTTTTTTTTGAAAATGTAACTTGTGATTGCTTATCCATTTTGAGTCAATTTTTTGTGAATTTTGGATCTATTTTGTGTGTTCTCAAGACACACGTTATTGTAACGTCCGAATAGACTGATTAAGCTTCATTTGAAACATTAATTCTCATGAACTTGCTATTTGCATTGAAATTTATGTAAAAATTGGTTTTTTTCATTATTTAGCTATTTCATATGTTTTTAGACCTCGGGTTGGGACAGAATTTGAGGTATGAGTTCAAGGAAATGTGGAAATTATTACATGGGTTTTGGTTTGAGAGTTTGTTGGGGACCTTTTTGGGGGCTCGAAACTTGACTAAAGCCTATTTTTTATGATTTTAATGTCAAAATGATTGTACTGACACTGTGATTCTATTCTTTATAGTTAGACAACACCCTCAGATTGCCTGGAAAGAAAAAAGCACCACTAGAGTAATCAGAACACGAAGAACCGACATACGAGAAAGCTACGGTCTCCCCTATCCAAGATTCAGTATAATAAATGAATTCTATTTGGATTTACTAATTAGGAAGCAGGGAAAGGTGTTAAAGTCCCTAGGACTGTGCTTACATTAGCTACTATCGATGATTGTTTAGCATTGGCTACATGTTATGGGCACGTGTGGCTAGTCTATCCACTTACAATTGCATTGTTGATTATCTAGGTTGATAGAGTGGTACTTTAACCTATTGAGGATCCGTTGGGTTCAAATATTGATTTTTAATCATATACTGACTGTCTGTTGTACTTTTTCTTATTTGGAACTAATAGGGCTATTATTTGACATTCTCAACATACCTATAACTGTTGTATTCACGTCTATTACATTTATGCCTTGTCGTTCTTATTTTTGGGCCTCAGTCTAGGCTTAGGCTAATGATGCCCTGCACCCACACTGGTCATGATAAGTAGATAATTATATAGATGTTAAGTGTGACTTGAGAGGCGTAGATCCCTGTGGACCAGACTAGTATACTAAAGTCTATAGATTTAGGCCGAAGATATGCTGTTTTGAGCCAGGAACCAAATTATTCTTTCAGCTAGCTCGCCTTTTGCTTGTTCCCACAGCTCATCAAATTTGGTTGAGATGTACGGAGACCGACAACATCACCCTGACACCTAGGTTAAAGTCCTCTACAGCTAGAAGCCTGAGCTTTCCCCTTATATGATTGCATGTTCATCCAATTGGGTCATGTGTAGACAAGGTTGTGTTATGCTCTTTATGCCTATAATGACTCGGGTGTTGTACGAAGTCATCGAGACTTGAAATTTTGTGTTGGAGAAAAAATTTGGACCAAGTGTCATCCCATGGAGGGATACAGGAGCCGTGTGCCTTGGCACTAGCCGTGTGACCCTGGTAGAAGACTTGGACTTGATTTTATGTCTTGGAGCTTGTTCGAGTTAAGTATTGGGACATGGCCAGTGACACGGGCTGTGTCGCTTTCCATTGGCCGTGAGGTTGGCCGTATGGCCTTCTACCTGGCATAGGGAAGCCTTTTTAGGCTAAGTGTCGTGCCATGCCCAAGTCACAAGGATAGTGTGGCATGGTATAGGCGTTGAGACCCCATGTAGAGCTTCCAAATTGAAAATTCTACTAAGTGTCAAATCACCATCTCGTAACGTTTCCACGAAAATTTCCTAAGTGTGGGTATACAGACACACCACACGAACCGTATGGCTTCACATGGCCTGTGAAGCCATCCATGTGGTGAACCTTGTGCTCAAAATCCTAAGTGTCATCCTTGGTCCCAACTTTCGATTTTTTTACTAAGTGAGGGGGTACGGGCACTCCACACGAACCGTGAAATGCCACACGAGCTGTGAAGCCTCAAGTATAATGGCTATGGGAAAATGTCCCTTCGTTTTATTAATGACGTTCTCATTAATTCGGTTAATTCTATTGGTCTTTTGAAAATTCTTATGTTATCCAATGACCATCTAAAGCCCTAAACCTTATTTCAGACATTCAAAAACTCACTCCTCACATTTCAAACTATCTCAAGACTACTCTTATAGGAATTCTTATGAATTTTCAACTTGGGAGCAAAGGAACTCAATTCTTCTTCAAATTCTTTGGGGTGTTTGATCTTTGATTCCTTCTAATCAAGGAGACCCAAATCCTTTTCAAGCAATTTTCTTATGAACGTAAGCTCTCTTTGAATATGGGTTTTAATTATTTGGATTTATTAAATTAAATTGATGTATGGGTTGTACATATTTAATGATTTTAAGTTACTTTAAGCCCTATTATGATGATTTACATGGAAGTTATGAAATTATGAATATGCATGTCCTTTTTTAAGAATTCTTTATACATGGGTGATTAAATTATGATTTAAATGTAGATTTAATTATATTTTCACTTGAATTTCATATTATATTGTTGATTTTTAGATTGAATCTTAATTACCCATGTTTTCCTCACATCATTTATAGCATTTGCATTTATGACATTGGATTATTATGGAAATTATGAAGTGGTTTAAGTACAGTTATGTATTATGATATGATTTTGATAAAGCATTGGCTATGACAAGAATGTTATCACATATATGTCTGTTGATTATGGATCTTTGAGCATTTTAGGTGCTTACACCATCTTGTATATGAATGGGCTATTCCTATGCATGAGTATTATGACTATGAATTATGATTTTGGCATTGAGCCTAAGTATGAATTATTATGAATAAGTGTTTGGTTTTCAAGACTGAAAATGAATTGAAGTGATTTGGTAAATGACTATTACCTCTTTCGAAAGCATATATATATATATATATACGTAAATGTATTCTTCTGGGATGATGACTTAGCACCGATGGATTGAGGGCTCTCTCTCTTTCCTTGAACCATGTGCCTATCGTAGGTTTTCTTTCCAAAATAGGTGTTCCCATAAGGAAATATTCCTCCGAAATAGGTGTTATTACCATAAGGAGAAGACATGATATGATATGACTTGATATGCTATATATGAAAATCCTATCCGAAATGGGTATTGTTCCCGTAAGGAAGGTTACTTCATATGAAATGGATGTTGTTCCCATAAGGTGAAATATGGTTTACCTTTGGCAAGTATACCACCTCTTTACCGATGAGGGAATTTCATCGGAATTTCAAGTAATAGCTCGCTTGACCTTATTCATGTCGGTTGAGGTCAAATCCCCACCCTATATAAGCATTGTATTTCATGCATCATTGGTTTCATGGCATATTGTATACTACTCTCTTGATATATGATCTTTTCTATATTATATGCCATTGTTACCTAACATTAAAGTGCAGGTTTCATAAGCTACATGCATTGCATCCCTCATACTTAGTACATCCAAATGTACTAACGCATACTCTTGCCTACATGATCTCACCATGTAGGGATTGAGGACTTTGACCATCCACATAAGATGCTTAGCTCAGATCTCAAGATTGATTGTAGTGGTGAGTCCTATCTTTCAAGGATGATTCGCTATCCTTCTTCTTATATTGTGTTTCATCTCTTTTATTTACTTTGAGGGTGAGCTCGGGGTATGCCTTGGCCCCCAACCTATATCATGTTAGAGGTATTGTTGGACACCTTGTAAACTTCTTTATGTTATATGCTTTGTGTTGTGGTTGAATTCTATGTTATGGATTGGCTACCTTTGACAATCGATATGTGAATTGGTTATGATATTTATGGTCTGGTTACATGTTGCGATGGAAAGATCCTAACTCCCGATTATCCCCCATAGCATGAGTCATACTTAACCGCCCCTTAGTCATTACGTGTTATGTGTTATATGAATTCATGCTAATACCTTTCCCTAAAATGTCTCCATAGTGTTAGTACTACTTTCCCATCCCCATGAATCATGTGTTTACTTTTGAATGTGTTTCCGAACCGATGATGTGAACTTTGGTACTTTGAGGCTTGTTTGGGGACTCTAGGGATCCCATTTGCAATGTCACTCCTAGACCCTGGGTCTGAGTCGTGACAATTCCCCCAACAAAAAGGTACAGTTCGAGTCAGTATAGTTATAAATTATTGGGTGCAAGTCCACGCAGTACCTATGTTCATGTCGATGGTACTGAGTTCGTGTCCAGGGCATGGTTTGAGTTAAAGCCCAGACTAGGGTACTTCATCAGGGTGACATCTATAATTGATGTCGATACTATATGATATGCACCTTACGACATCACATCCGTAATTCAAGGTTTAGGCTTTATGTTCCCCTTCTGCTGCCAGAGATCAGGTTACTAATTCAAACACGACTGGTTATTTGGGATCGAACTGTATATGCTTAGCTGCTCTGTATACAAGTGTACCCATTGGACTTGTAGCGACTCGGTGGGCGTATAGGGCTAGGATAGATTATATCTTACACTCAGATACCTATCTATCCTACATCATTCGATTCAGTGTAGCTCGATTTTGCTCAGAACCATTATTCTGGCATTTTAGCTAGAGGGTTATATCAGAGTTGTGGTTATACATATGTGATCACGTTATGAACTGAGTTGAACGGGGCATCCAATCTCTACACCAATCCACCCTAGAATTGTGTGTGACTGTACTGGCCAGGCCAATGGGGGTCCGGTTGGCGTACAAGCTTTGACAGTATGTCCTTACACCCATGTACATAACTACCCAGCCTTCCAGTTCTTATTTACCATCATCATCATCAGACTATGTATTGAGTTCGATGATTAGAAACTTGTGGACTTAAATTCTTATATCCCTAGTTTGTTTACTGTTCTTACTTTGGGGGCCTACTATGCCTATTGGATACCTTATCTCTGGTACTCACCCCTACATTTATGCATCTGTTTTGTGGTCCAGGTCTTAGCACGAGCCAACAATGTTGATTCTTCTTGTGATACTCATATTCGGAGACTAGTGGTGAGCATTGGACGTCCATTGATCCTTCCAATCTCCTTCTATATATGTAGGTGTCTTTTATGGCTCCAGGCCTGCCTTTTGTATTATTTATGTTATGTATATGTAATAACGGATGATTAGAAGACTCCTTAATACTATAGAATTCAATTGTACTAGATCCTGATCTTTAGGAATTTGTTGTAACTCTGTCCTTGTATTTAGGATTTCTTAATAGTCCTTATCTTCTTGTACATTCTTTATATAGCAACGTATGGTCAATAACATGAATCACAAGTTTTTCCCTATCATCTGCTCTCGCCTATTTATGGTATCAAAGCCCTTCTAAACTCCAAAAAACTGATTCTTTTTTCTCTCTCTTTTTTTAACTCTCTGCTAATCATCCAGATGGCCTCTAATATTTCAGTGAGTAATGGTGATGGAGTCCATAACTCCATTACTATTGTCCAATTCAATCCTATGACCCAATTACCCATAAAATTAACTGGAGTCACAATTTCTCCCTGTGGAAAGCTCCAGTTTTAATGCTTATGTGTGGTCACAATCTCTACGGGCATCTCGATGGCTCCATACCTGTCCCTACTCTCACCATATCACGAAACAATCATGATATTGATGAGCCTGCATTTGTCCCTTGGTATCGCTAGCATTAACTAAAAATGCGATCTTGGCCTCCGCTGATGCTACACTTGCCCTTATTATTGTTGTTGGGTCTCTGACAAAGCTGCCTGGGATGCTTTGCATACTGCCTATACAAACCAATCTCAGACAAGTATTTTCGCCTTGCGAGACCAATTGGCTTGCCTCACTAAAGAGTCTCGTCCTGTCACATATTATCTTCATCAGGTTTGTTCACTTGTGATGAACTTGCAACTGCTGGCACGCTTGTATCAAATCCAGAACTTATTGTTAAAATTCTCAGTGGACTGGAATCTTAATTTCAAGAATTCTCTACTGCCATTCGTGCTAGTGATTCAACAATTTCCTATGAAGAGCTTTACGAAAAGCTTTCGGATCATGAGGTTTTCTTAAAGTATGAGGATGACAAGAAGCCGTTATCAACTCACATCACTGCTGCTGTAGCAGAAAAGACAAGCTCAACTCCTCCTCGCCAGGGTAACAATAATTACTCCCATAATTGTCATTCAGGTGTGAATACTCCAAACAAAAATCTGCAATACCAGGAACAATCAGGGTGCCCATAGAGAAACAAACAACAGCAGCCCTTTGACGAGAACCTTCGCTGCCAACTATGGGATCGAGTAGGTCATTCTGCTAGAGTCTGCAGATCTCAATCTCATAACCATATGCAAGCTCGAGCAAGCTTTGCTGCTTGTTTTTCTCCTCAACAAACCCCTTGGATTGTCGATTGATACTGTTTGCTTTTATGAAACTATATTGTTATCTAACAAGATCATAAGAGCATTTAGTAATACTATCATAAGAGCCAACAGAATTGATCTATTCCGGATGTACAAAAATATAATTCAACAGTTTTCTCATGTTGGAAGTCGATCAAGAAACCAATAAAGTAAATGAGGTAAGGTCTTACATTATATGCAATTTTTTTTAACTATTATAGTATATTTGTCCAAATTCCTTATATAGAAGTGATTAGCCATCCATACCTTGCATTTATGCAAGAAGAGATTTTCATGACAACCTTCTAACTACATGACACTAACTTCTATCATCATGTTAATTAGCCGCCAAGACAATTGCATTATTCTTAATAAGTTGTCCTTGGGTCATCGTAAAGTGTAGCACGAAAAGAAAAGGAGAATGTTCCATCTTGAAAAGGGAATTTGCAATAAAGAAATGCAAAAGCGACAACTTTGACAAGAGTGGGGTCAAAAAGTTTATTGCTGATAGAAGGAACAATCCAAATTAGTGTTGGCATAGGATTTCGTGAGGTTCATGGATTCAACAAATTGTGGAAGATCTTGTACGCAACGTCAGTGGTGAAGCTAGTAATGGTGGACTTGGTGTTGGAATAAGATAGATGAGGGTCCTGTATTCAGTGCAAACACTGGTGGTAGTGGACGAGGGAAAGGTTGTGGTAGAATTTGAATGTCCCAACATTTGCTTTAGATTTTTTTTATTCATTTTTAGGCAACAGTATTTGTGCCCTAGTGTTAAATAAATTACTTTGACTTTCTTTCTAAGAATGCTTCATTTAATGATTTTTTTTCATTTCGCCTAGTATCCATTGCATGAGTAGTTATATTTCATTAAAGAGAATAAATAATAAATCTATGCAAAATTATGATGCCAATCAAACTTTGTTTAAGAAAAAGGCAGGAGAAATACATGAATTCTCTAGATCAAATAGACAAAAACAAACCTCAAATGGCAAATACTCTCATTCAATAGTCAAATTCCTTCAAATCGACATAATCAAGAGATGATAATTGAATTGAGCCAAACCTACTGCAAACTTTTATCTACAATTATTTTCCTAAACAAACAATAATGTCGACAACTTTTTGTTGTAAAAAATACAACACCAAAAGCGTCCATATAATCTTGCTAAACACTATATGGGCAGGAAGGGATGGGGAGTGGTGGTTTGAGGTGGATGGTCTGGTGGTGGGCATTGGGGATGTTGGGGGAGTATGCTCAGAGTGTCATTTATGCAATTTGTTTTATTACTTTATTAGGAAAATCATTATTAAGGAGCTTGTTTTTTCTACAGAAATCGATTTTGAAAAAATATTATGACTAACCAAATATGAAAAAATATTTTCCTTCATACCAAACACGCCATTAAAGTAAAATTTACAACTTTTAATTTTTTTCTATTGTTTTTCAAAACCTCATTTTGTTTAATTTCATGAAATTTCTTTATTTAGAGATTCAGATTTGTAAATATGTCATTTTCTTTTTGCTATTCATTATTTCTCCTTAACTAGTCAATTTTTATGTTGCATATATTTGTCCCCATGCCATTCATAACAATTCATATGGACTAATTATTTTTGAATGTCTTCATTGACATTTTCTAAAAATA
>JAOTQJ010077262.1:0-12793 GCA_025642045.1 Solanum sejunctum | reverse complement strand
GGTGCAATGGAGGACTTGGCATCTGCTCCTTCCTTAGATTCCTCCTTAAAACTGGACTCCTCTCTTGATGGAGTCATCCATGGCATACTGCTCCCACTCTCGTCACTACCTTCTTCTTCAGACTGGGAAGGACTAGCTACCATAGCCTGAGTATGCCCAGCTTCGGCTATAGCTCTAGTCTGTGGTATCGCAACATTTCGGTCTGGTCTGACATTGATGATCTCTAGTGACCCACTCAGCTGAGGGGTCTGCTCGTCACCCGAATGCACGTCATCTGAAGACTTATCTCTGAGCTTTCTCCTTAAAGCCTCAATCTCAGCACGTCTACCTTTTGAGTCCATAGTACCTGGAAAATAGACAAAAGTGCACCATGGTTAGCCCCAAGAATTAAGAAAGAAAGTTCAAAAAGTTATCTGAGTCAGTTGTAGAAAGGCTCTATGAGAGCCCCTTTACGAGTCATAGTGAGCACTACGAGTCATAAACTACTCTCGTGGACTAGTGATTTAGGACAATTTTTGTCACTGGAAAACTCTACCAGGTACAAGTCATAAATTAGCTTATGAGTCGCTGATTAGTGTCATAAAGAACTCCAGTGAATAATAAGATTTAGGCAGGGGTCTACAAGACCTATCTACGAGTCATAAAGTGATCTACGACTCGTAGAAGATCTCATTTGATGGAAAATCAGAAAATCAAGTTTTTGGAATTCTACACAAGGGCAATTATGACACATAGATTGCTCTATGGGTTGTAAAAGACAGTTGTGGATCATAAATCTCAGTCAATTGAGTTTTGAAGTCCATCACACAGAAGCTAAAACACATTTTCAACAATTAATGCTACCATCATTATAGCAAGAATAAAGTACTCACACGATTTCAATCATACAACCCTACACCCAACAATTTCAACATATAATCACCCCATTGAAAATGATTAAGCATCAATTATCCTGACATTCTAACTAACTCTAATTTATTAAGCTATTACGTACCTATGTCATCAACCATCAATTTTACAAGCAACAATCATTCAATAACATTCACATGTTGGATGATTCAATAGGCACAAATAATTAACATTCATAAGCCCACAACCCAATTTTGAATTCAAATAATCAATACAACTATGGGCAACCTAATTTCACATACACAATTCAGGTTCAATCAAGGATTACATATCTAAACACCAAACCCTATCATAATAATCAAATTAACCAATTAAAAACAAGGGAAGTTAGAGATTAAAATTAACTTGAGACTATCAAAGTTGGAGATTATCTTGAAGAAGAGGTGAAAGAATGAATTATCAAGAAACCCTAGGTGTTAGAAACCTCACCGAAAAAATTAGTCATGGTAGCCTAGAACTAATCAGAAAAATGAGGGGAAGGGGAAGCTTGGGTATTTTTAGTCAATTAGATCAAAGATGGGGTCAAAATAATTTGACCCCTCATTTAATACCATTACCAGGTCAGCTGTAAATTGACTGGGCTTGGGTCTATGAAACCCCGATTACGAGTAATAGATGGTTCTACGACTCGTAAGTCATGGTTTTGTAGAACCCTTAATGCTTAGCAAAATTTTAGAGAACTTACCTAAGATCCATGAACCCTATTCATAACTCGCAGTTTGATTTACGAATTATAAAGTTAGCTTGTGGATTGGAGTGCATAATTTTTCTACTTACAAGAATTTTTTACAAGATGGGGTACGAGTCGTAGACTGCTCTATGACTCATAGAACAAGTCATAGAAACTTGACCCATACTTTTCTCAGCCAAATTTGCTGACGTAGTCCTGTACCTGCATAATCTTCATGAAATACACAATTAGCCAATATGCAACCAAGCCCATTGTAAAAAATTGTAATCAAAACAAACAAAAACAACTACCTATGAATCCAAAAATTGAAAACAAATTTACAATTATGTAGTTATATCAAAAACCTTGGGTTGCCTACCAAGTAGTGGCTGATTTATTGTTGCGGCACGACTTAGGAAAATTGGTTACTCAGACTTCACCAATTGCCTAGACTTCACTCTTAAGCTCACCTAGATGCTTTATGGACTGACCGATATTGAAACAAACTTCTTTATCATTCATTCTAAACCTGAGTTGACTAGTTTCCACATCTACTAGAGCTCGCCTAATGGCTAGGAATGGTCTTCCCAAGATGATATGAACTTTAAAATCAACTTCACAATCAAGGATCACAAAGTCGGCAGGGAATATGAATTTCTTAACTTTAACCAATAAATCGTAGAGTATCCCCATAGACTTCTTGACCATTCGATCTGCCATTAACGACAGCATGCTAGTAGGAGTAAGGGCTCCCAATCCAAGCTTTTTGTAGACTGCAAAGGGCATCAAATTGATACTGACACCTAAATTACATAGTGCCCTTGCGAACTCCACATCACCTATAGTGCAAGGTATGGTGAAAGCACTTGGAACATCATGCTTCTAGAAAAAGTACTTCGTAGTGATAATATTTTAATGTTGAGGCTCTTGAGAAAGCTCCTGACTCATAGTATGCTTTTTGGCAACCAAATCCTTCATATGCTTTGCATAACCCATCATTTTCGTCTAAGCCTCAATAAAAGGGATGTTGATAGATAGTAGCTTAAGCATAGAGAAACTTGCCCTTCTCCTCTCTTTTTTTGATTCATTGAGGGAAAGGAGGAGGAGGCCACGAGACGGGCTTAAACATCAGTGGCTTTTCAACTTCTTCACTCACTCCATCCTTGTCATGATCATCTCCTTCATCCACATCCTTTGTTGCAACCATCTCCTTACAAACATCTTTCTTATCAATTGGCATAGGAGGATCAACAGTGCTCTTGCCACCATTAGTAGTAACCGCCATATATTGTTCCTCATTCTTAGGATTTTGTATTGTGTTGCTAAGCAATGTACCCTTATGAAGCTGCTTCAACTGAGTTGACACTTGATTAAATTATTGTCTAAGCTGTTTAATAGCCACAAAATAAGACTCTATTTTTTGATTTATGCTTGAAATATCCGATTTCATGCCCCTTAGAGTTTCATCTTGTGTCTATGCCTTCTTCAATAAGTGATCAAACATTTCCTCAGTTCTAGAATTACTTGTAGCTGCATCACGGTTGTGTCCTGGAATAAAAGGACCATTTTTTAAAGCATTCTTTGCGACCCCAGTCTGCATCTAGACCCCTCTTCTTATCATAGTAGACACTTCAGTTGTCTCTGAAAGCTCCATCTCTATGATAGTTTCGACCTTGGTTTCATTGACCTTAGCACCAAAAGTCCTAATTGGACCCTTAGCGTTGGTTCAGAAACCCTCCATATGAGCATTCATAAAACATGCGTCCTTCTCATATTATGGTTCCTTGTACCTAGGTACACGTGGAGATTAGTGAACCACTACATTCACTCTCTCTTGGTTCTACTTGATCATCACATCCATGTTTGTGCAAAGATGAGCAAGTTGTTGAATAATCTCTTCATTAATTTTTGCTTACTCTGAACCCACACTGACAACACATGAACTCTTCATGGAAACTCTATCCTCTTGTCCCAATGCACGATTTGTCTTTACCAACAATCCTTGCAAATGGTTGATCTACAAATATGCCCCCCATGATAGTGTCAGCACAGTCCTGACTATTCTCATCAAGGGAACATTAGATGATCTCCACCAAGGCATCATCAACTATCTTGTGGTCAGGGACGCTCCTCAGATATTTAGTAAACTGCTTCCAAGTAGTGCTTATCAAATCACCAGGAAGTTGCTCAAAGTTATTGATCTGGTCCTTCAACCTGAGATTCTTTAATATAGGGAAGTACCTCTCTAGAAAAGGCCTTTCCCAAATCTGCCCAACTAGTGATTGAACTCTATAGGAGCTCAGATAGCCATAATGCAGCATTGCCTATGAGAGATAATAGGAAGACACGAAGTCCCATAACATCCATAGATAGATTATGTATCCCCATCACACTTTTACAAATAAATGCCATATTGGATAAGTGGCTATGTGGATCCTCTGATGGTAAGCCTACAAGTAGCAAATGGTTCTTCAACATATGAAGTAACCTACTAGAAACTATGAACTTTGTGTCTGCCGATAGTGTTGGCAACACAATAACTCCAGTCACATCCATAGCCGTGGGGTTCAACATGTATTAATTCCACTAGTAAGCATTGGCTTTGAACTCCTGAGATTGTGGAATGCCTCTAAAGGAGGTGGTTTCTCATTCCTATCATCATCATTATTACCCCGATTCAAAGCTGCATTGGCTGTGTTGTTGGTATTTTCTTGGGTCATTCTTCTTATTATTTATTGTATCTCTAGATTAAATGGAGTTAATGGAGTTCCTTGACTCCAAGTGTTGGGCATACACTACCTGTATAGCCTACAAAGAAAGAAAAACAAAAACAAAAGTTAAACAAAGGGAACTAAGGATTGATGCTCGAATTACAATTACTAGTAAATTAGACTAAGTCTAGCCGTATTACCTGGCAATGGCATCAAAATCTTTGATGTCGCCCAAGTTACACCTCCTTTTTAGATGATAAAGCTATCGTTATCAAGATATAAATCCTAACCAAGGTTAGGGTCTAACCCAAAGGAATACATAGAGTCAAGATAAATTCACCAATAAGCAATTTAAGTAGTTAACCAACCCAATTCCTTGAGGGGGGTTGCAATAATCAATAAGAAAGTCAACAAACTAACTATAGCAAGAGCTAATCAATAATAGAGAGCAACAAGGGTATTGTGTTCCCCATGATCCCCTAACTTAGCATCATCGGATAATCCAATTTTTGTCTAGTGTATAGCATGCAGGACGGTAATTTAAGTTCACCACTATCACGACCTGGACCTAGGGCCTAGACATGACACAGCGAGTGGGGAACCCAAAGGAACCCCAAATAAGCCTCTTAGCATATCATTACACATCCTTGGTTGTGGAAGCAATTGTAAAATATCAAGAGATAGTAAAAAGAAAAAAAATAGGGCTAACGGACATAGTTGATGCCATAGATACATAGAAAGTCAAAGTATATCATTAATACATCATAATATTCCAACTACACCTCTAATATGTAGATAGGAGAGGAGTCCAAGACAATCTCTGGGCTCACCCTCATAGTCATAAGTTTCCAATATAATAAGAGTCAATACAGAGCATAAATTCAAAGAAGCATGTCCGGAGTTGTGGACTCACCAACTTGCTTTGTGAGATAGTACTAGCCACGTGGAGGAGGAAGATGGTCAAGTAGAGCTCCGATATATATGTGGTAACATGATGTAGGCACAGAGTATACGTCAGCATATTTGAATATACTAAGTATGTAGGATGCAATGCAACAACAGATAGGCAACATAGGCAAAATGCAAAATCATAAGCAATGACTATCATAATAATGATATGCCATGTATGAATGATGCTTGAAGTAAAACATTCTTGTATAAAACATATTACATGTGTAGGAAGAGACCCTCATCATAGATGAAAAGAACCAAAAATTGCTCGAAAATGTGCCTCGGAAGTGCCCGGAATCACAATTTTAATATATCTCGAAATCCGTGCATGATATCAAAAATTTAACTTCATATTTTTGTTCAGGGGGAAAAATTGAGTGAGTTATGGGTCTAACACCGATTTTACATAAAATGAATCACAATTTTAAATTCCCAAAATTTCCTTATCTAGTGTTGATTCGTACCCCTGGCTCGACATGTCTGGGGCACAGGCTAGTGTTATTTTTGCCCAGTTATTTTAGTTTGGTCTAAGGGTTTTGGTTTTTAGGCCTGCGCCTTCCTATGAGTGAAAGTACCTATACTTAGTCATATTTCACCATCATATCATACAAGACATTCCCAAATACTTTCTCAAACACTTCGATAAATATTTCACCCCAAATTTCAATTACCAAAATTCATCCTGATCTTAAGGATATCACTCAAGCTTCAAGTCTCCATTTCTAATTTTTATCAAGTGATTCTCCAAAGTTAAGGTGTGTGAGATTCAACCATTGGGTTCCTTCACCCATGGTGCCCGAGCTTTCTCTTTATCTAAATATCATGTTTCTAAGTTTATTTATTTATGGGTCTTACTTATTATGAATTTGACTATGAACTATGTTGGGATTTTGTAAAATTGTGACTGTTTAAGTATGTTTTGAGCTATGGATCTATAACCTATTATGGGATTTGTTGAAGGGTTTTGATGTATATTGCATGAGGGTGTTACCAAATATTAGTGTGTGGTTTTACATTAAATTTTCTTGTATGATTTCACTCTTGAATTGCATGATTTTACATTAGTATTGCACACTCACCAAGTGTTTGATAAAATGTCCGATTAACATATATTGAGTTGTTAAAGGCCTAATGCTTGGCATATGTATGAAGTGACTTTATGATGATGAAACGATGATATTTATGTGTTGATTCCATGGGAAATATCTATTGTATTGTGAGATGACCATAGCCAATTGAGGGGTGATGCCTCAATCTCCTAGATGGGGATGGTAAGCCATCAACCAATTAAGGGGTTAGTACCTTAATCATATCAGATGGGGTGGTAAACCATTAACCAATTAAGGGGTTGGTACGTCAATCACCTAGATGAGGGTGGTAAGCCATCAATCAATTGATGGGTTGGTACCTCAATCATCTCGGATGGTGGTGGTAAGCCATCAACTAATTAATGGGTTGGTGCCTCAATCACCTAGATTGGGGTGGTAAGCCATCAACCAATTGAGGGGTTGGTACCTCTATCACTTCTAAGGGGTGGTCTACCTTAGATTTCAAGTCCTAAGTTGCTTAATCTAAGATGATGGTCTATTCCTAAACATGTAATATGTTCTTTATATAAGCATGTTTACTTCAAGTATCATTCATGCATATCATATTGTTATATTATCATCTATTGGTTATTATGCATTTTGACTATGTTGCTTATCTATTGTTATAGTGCATCCTACTTAGTACATTCAAACATACTAACATATATTCTATGCCTACATGATGTTACCATGTAGGAATCAGAGCCCCACTTGATCACCATCTTTCTCTACATGGCTAGTGTGATATCTCTCAAGGCAAGCTTGGTGAGTCCTCCATTCTAGGGACAATGTCTTTGATCCTATACTATGTATTAAAACATTTTTTTTGATGCATTCTTATGACTACGAGGGGTGATCCCGGTTGCTTGTCTTGGTCCCCCACTCCTATCTATGTAGTAGAGGTGTTATTGGAACCTTATGATATATTAATGTTATTCTGTATTGAGTTTACTATGTTTCTATGGAATCAAGGATGTCCCTTAGTCCTATGTTCACTTTTAACTATCTCTTGTTGTTGTTTTAATGCTTCCACGATCAAGGATGTGTAACAATATATGAAGAGACTTATTTGGGGTCCCTTTGGGCTCCCCATTTGCCATTTTATGTCTAGGCCCTAGGCTTGGATCGTGAATAACTTGGTATCAGAGCACTAGGTTGTTAACAGTCCACGATGTGCAACACATCGCGTCAATTAGATTCTTATTCATGGTTATATTGTGCACCATAACTATGAGTAAAAGAGGCTATGAGACATTTTAGAAAATATTTCCCTTCTTCTTACTCTATGTCGTTCTATAGAAGTTAAGGTAAGGTTTTCCCCCCAAATGATTGTTCTTTACTATGCTAGATCATGCCTAACAAAAGAGGATGAAGAGCCCACACACCTAAGGAATAATCGACTCATGGTGAGCTCTGGGATACTCTCACGTTGCTAGCTCAAGTTGTGGCTAATTATGCCAACCAAGGGGCTCAAGCCCCTCATGCTCCTATTTTGACAACTCGAGTGATAGACTTCATAAGGATTAACCTACCAGAGTTCAATAGGTCTAAGGTGAATGAGAACCCTCAGGAATTTATTGATGAGGTATTCAAGGGGTTGTCCATTATAGGTGTGAGGCCAGAAGAAAAGGCAGAGTTAGCGGCTTGCCAACTCAAGGGGGTGGCTCAAATATGGTATACTCAATGGAAGGAGGAGAAGGGGAATAACAACATGGTTCTATGGGAGGAGTTTAAGGCGACTATCCTCAACCAGTTCTTTCCTCTTGAACTTAGAGAGGTCATAATGATGGAGTTTGTGAATTTGAAGCTAGGATCAATGAGTGTGAGGGAGTATGCCCTTAAGTTCAACCAACTCTAAAAATATGCTCCACACTTGGTTGCCAACCCAAGGGCTAGAATGAACAAGTTCGTGATGGGTGTATCTGACTTGGTGAGTGAGGTGTGTTGGTCTGTTATGTTGATTAGTGACATAGATTTGTCCTGAATGATGACTTATGACAAACAAATGGAGGGGGAGAAATTGAAAAAGAGGAGGGATCATGAGGTTAAGAAGGTCCACTTTGATGGTAAGATCCAAAACTGCCAAGGTTGCCAGTTTCACCAAGGCTAAGGGTCTTCTCATGCTCCTAATGGGAGATTTTTAATAACTACCTAAGTCCCCAAGAGGGTGGTGATGTGATGCCTCGACTCAGGTGTCCTAAGTTTGGTAGGGGTTATGGTGGCCCATGCTTGAGGGATACTAATGCTTGTTTTGGTTATGGGGAAGTAGGCCACAAGATCAATAATTGTCCACGAAATTACAACAAGGGTAAGGATGTTCATCCTCAAGGTTGGGGTGCTAATGTGGTTCCTTTAGGGAGAGTTGGCCAACAAAGTGGTGTCTCAAGGTACAATCGGTTTTATGCTTTGCATGAGAGGCAAGGGGCTGAAGAGGTGCTCAATGTCATCATCGGTATGTTAAAAGTCTTTGATTTTAATGTGTATGCATTGATAGACCCGGGTGCCAGTCTTTCTTTTGTTACTCCTCTTATTGCAAAAAGTTTCATGTTGAGCCCGAAATGTTGTGTGAGTCTCATGAGGTGTCTACTCCTATTCGTGTATCTATTATTGCTAGAAAGGTCTATAGGAATTGTCCCATTTGCATCTTGCTAAAGTATTGCCTTGTGATCTTGTTGAGTTGGATATAGTTGATTTTGATGTCATTCTTGGGATGTATTGGTTTCAAGCATATTATGCCTCTATAGATTGTAGAACCTATAGGGTCAAATTCCAATTCCCAAATGAACCCGTTCTTGAGTGGGAGAATCATGATGTAGTGGGCAAGGGTAGATTTATCTCTGTATTAAAGGCTGCCAGTTGATCTATAAGGGGTGTCTCAATCATCTTGTAAGGGTTAGGGATGTTGAGTGCAAAGTCCTTCCTATAGAGATGGTTTCGGTCGGTGGTAAATGAGTTCCTCAATGTCTTTTTAAGTGACTTTTCGGTATTCCTCCCAAAAGGGAAATAGACTTTGGCATAGACCTCCTTCCCTATACTCAACCTAGTACAATACCCCCTTACCATATGGCCCCAGCGGAGTTAAATGAGTTAAAGGAGCAATTGAGAGACTTATTTAAGAAGGGTTCTATTAGGCCTAGCTAGTCACCTTGGGGTGAACCAATGTTATTTGTGAAGAAGAAGGATGTGTATTGACTAACGACAACTTAACATGGTTACCATCAAGAATAAGTACCCTCCCCCAAGGATTGATGATTCATTTGACTAACAAAGGGGCTAGTCACTTCTCTAAGGTTAATCTTTGGTCTAGGTATCATCAAGTAAAGGTGAGGGAGTGTGACATTCATAAGATGACTTTCTGAACTAGGTATGGACATAATTAAATTTGTGGTTATGTCTTTTGGGTTGAACAATGCACCGACCATCTTCATGGATCTTATGAGTAGGGTCTTTAAATCGTACCTTCATTTGTTTGTAGTGGTTTTCATTGATGATAATTTGATCTATTCTCATAGTGAGGAGGAGCATGTGGCTCATTTGAGAGTATTGCTACAAAGATTGAGGGAAGAGAAGTTGTACGCTAAATATGAGAAGTGTGAATTTTGGTTGAAAGTGGTTTCCTTTCTAGGTCATGTGGTGTCGGGGGATAGTACTAAGATGGATCCTAAAAAGACAGATGTGATTAGAAATTGGCCTAGACATTGACTGCATCAGACATTAGAAGCTTCTTGGGCTTAGCGAGTTACCACTAGAGGTTTATTAATGGGTTCTCTTCCATTGCTTTGCCCATGACTAATTTGACTCAAAAGAAGGCAGGTAAGTTTGTGTGGACTAATGAGTATGAAAAGAGTTTCCGAACCTTAAAGGATAAGTTTGTCTCTGCTCCTATCTTATCTTTACTGGAAGGGTTGGAAGGGGTTGTTGTGTATTGTGATGCCTCCCAAATTGGTTTAAGTGGTGTTTTGATGCAAAATGGTAAGGTGATAGCCTATGCTTCTAGGCAACTCAAAGTGCATGAAAGAATTATCCTACTTATGATCTTGAATTGGCTGCCATGGTTTTTGCTTAGAAAATTTGGCATCACTATTTGTATGGAGTGCATGTTGATGTGTTCACCAGTCATAAGAGTCTCCAATATTTGTTCACTCAAAAGGATCTTACCTTGAGACAAATAAGGTGGTTAGAACTTCTTAAGGATTATGATATGAGTGTGCATTATCATCCCAATAAGGCTAATGTGGCGGCGAATGCTTTGAGTAAAGTGTCTATGGGTAGCCTAGCTTATGTTGATGGTGGGGTAAAGAGGTGGCTAGGGAGGTCCATCAGTTGGCTAGATTGGGGTTAGGTTGGAAGAGGTTGATAATGATGGTATTGTGGTTGTTAATGGTTCAAAGTCTTCCTTGGTTGACGAGGTAAAGTGTAAGCAAGATCTTGATCCCTCCTTGTTAGAATTGAAGGCCTTCGTGAAAGAGGGCAAGTTGGAGGTTTTCTCCTAAGGAGGAGATGGTGCCCTTAGGTACCAAGGTAGGTTATATATTTGGATGACTTGAGAAAGAGGATTCTTGATGAGGATTATAATTCTTCCTATTCTATTCACCCCGGTTCTACCAAAATGTATAGAGATTTGAGGGATGTGTTTGGTGGGAAGGTATGAATAAAGACATTAACAAATTTTGTAATCGATTGTCATAGTTGCCAATAAGTCAAAGCCAAACACCAAAGGCTAGGTTGCCTAACCCAAGTCATAGAGATTCCTACTTGGAAGGCGGAGGAAATTAACATGGAGTTTGTGGTTAGGTTGCCTAGGACTAGAAAGGGTTTTGATTGCATTTGGATTGTGGTTGATAGGATGCCAAAGTCGGCTTATTTCTTATCAATTAAGACTGCTTATGGGGTCGAAGACTATGCTAAAAATTGTACATTCATGAGTTGGTGAAATTACATGGGATGCCCTTGTCTATCATATCAGACAGTGGTGCTCAATTCACTTCACACTTTTGGAGGTCCTTCCAAAGAGGTCTTGGAACCAAGTAAAGCTTAGTACGGTCTTTCACCCTCATATGGATTGCCAAGCGAAAGAACTATCCAAACTCTTGAGGATATTCTTAGGTCTTATACTTTGGAGCTTAAGGGTAGTCAAGATGATCATCTTCCATTGATTGAGTTTTCTTATAACAATAGCTATCATTCTACCATTGGTATGGCTCCTTTTGAGGCCCTCTATGATAAACGTTGTAGATCACCGGTTGGGTGGTTTGAACTAGGAGAAATGGCTTTGTTGGGTCCGACTCTGGTTATGGAGGCTATGCAAAAGGTAAGGTTGATTAGAGAAAGATTCAAAATAGCCCAAAGTCATCAAAGGTCCTATACAATGTGAGGATAAGGGAGGTTGAATTCAAAGTTGGTGATTGGGTCTATTTGAAGGTGTCACCCATGAAGGGTGTGGTTCATTTTGGTAAGAAGGGTAACTTAAGTCCAAGATTTGTGTGTACTCACAGGGTGATGAGGAGGATTGGTAAGGTGACCTATGAGTTGGAGTTGCCTAGTGGAATGGATTTGGTTCATTTGATTTTCCATGTGGGTATGTTGAGGAAGTGTGTGGGTAATCTGAATGCTACTATTCCATTGGATATTGTGGGTATAGTTGAATATAACTTGAATTATGAAGAAGTTCTAGTGGAGATCTTTGATAGGCAAGTGAAGAGGCTAAGGAACAAAGATGTTGCTTTCATTAAGGTCCTTTGGAGGAATCAACGAGTTGAAAGTGCTATTTCAGAGGCCGAAGCGGACATGCAAAAGCAATATACTTATCTCTTCTATCCTACTCAAGCCTAAGGTCCTATTTCTAAGCCCTCTATATGATCTCAAGTCTTAAGTTCAGCCCTCATGTCATTGCATACATTCATGTTTAAATTGATGAGTTCATAATGATTTTACACTTATGTTAAGATTTTAGAAATGATGTTTAAGTGCATTGTTGCATCTTTTTGTGGGCTGAAATTGTCATGTTTACATCTCTCATATACCTTTCTTTGACATTCACGATGAATGTTCCCAAGGGGGAGATATTGAAATGACCCCAAAATTTGCCCAAAAATGTGCCTTGAAAGTGCACAAAATCATAATTTCCATATATCTCAAAATACGTGTGTGATATCAAAAATCAGACTTCATATTCTTGTTTAGAGGTGAAATTGAGTAGGAAATGGGTCTAACCCTAATTTTAGAGCAAACAAATCACAATTTCAAATTCCCAAAAATTCCTTATCCAGTGTTGATCCGCACCCCTGGCACGACGCGACTGGGGCTCGGACTAGTGTTATTTTTGGCCAGTTATTTTAGTTTGGTCCAAGGCTTTTGAGTCTTGGGCCTAAGCCTTCCTATGTGTGAAAATACTTATACTTAGTCATATTTCACCTTTATATCATATAAAACATTCCCAAATACTTTCTCAAACACTTAGACAA
>JAOTQJ010077251.1:0-12793 GCA_025642045.1 Solanum sejunctum | reverse complement strand
CAGAAAGTAAAGAACCTATAGTTGCCAAAGCTGGATCCCCCATGCTATGGAAAGAGCCAAGGAGAGCACCCTTGTCTACATCATTTGTTTTATCCCAAATCTTCCCTATGAGGCCCGTAAACTCATCTGAAGAGGAGTTATAAAGCTATTTAAGAAGTAACTCCTCATCTGCTTTGGAAAATGCCGTGCATTTTATATCAAAGACTCTATACATACGTTTACAAGCACCCATTCGAGACGCCATAGCATCCCCTAAGCTAGCAGGATCATCAAACCTTAAAGGATCCATCCATTTATGCTCTATCACCCAACCATGTGGATCTTTTTGAAGATGATCCATCGACTCCTTATAGGCTTTTCGAAGAGTTTTGTGATGCAGTAAAAGTTTTTGACTAGCTACAGGATAAAGGGTCACGTGTTTGCTTTTATGTGATACTTCTTCGAAAAACTTTTTAGCTTACATCGAGGGCATTGTCTTAATATTAGCAACATCAGGAGCTATATGCTTTTTAAAGTCAAGTAATTCATATATTGAACTACCATATTCAACCCCATACACAGATATACATGTATCCAAATCCACGTACATATCATCAGGAACTACGCTTTACCAAGTAAAATCTCCCATTCTTTTACCCGTCTATCAAGCTCAGTTTTCTTTTCCCTATTTATGCTATTCTTGCTGTTCATCAACCTCTCGAGAAGAGCTCGACGCTTTTGGCTATCAAGCTTATTCCATCCATCATAAGGAGAGGTTTTGATAGTGCTATCCGCAATGTTATCCGCTACACTCAACTCGCGCCCCTTCGCTGCATCAATGCGACTCACAATTGAATTAGCATCCTTAGGTTTAGAAATGTTCTTGTAAGAAACATTAATATCACGTTCAAATGCTTTAGACTCTTATTTGTAGACTTAGGTAACTTGTGCCTTATATATTCAATCTTTTGCATCGTTAATAAGTTGTAGTTTTTCGGTTGGGTTTATCGGAAGAAAATTTATGTGATTTTCTCCAATAATACTCTGCTTAGAAAGATTTTCATTAGAAGGATCCAAGCTAAGGCTATCAATGGCATTGTTTGTCACCATTTTAACAGATTCTTTCTAAGGTAGTAATATACTCCCGATTTTCAACTCTATACCCTATTATACCCCACTCTCCATATGGAGAAAAATGCTGATGTACCCGCTTATCTTGAATATCTGCTAAGAATTTTTCAAAATGTGACCTCAACGAATGCTCAACGAAAATCTTTGTTTCACTCCCGATCTTCGATATATCCTTCGTGTTGATATTATTGATAAAGGTATTATAATCTTTATAGAAGAAAGATCTACATATTTCACGTATGATTCTGATAAAATACTTTCCCTTCGTATTTCATCTAATACTACAACCACCTTTTCATGACCAACACTGACATTCGCTAAACCCCTCACAGGATTAACTGCGTCTCGTACCACATCCATGTTAGGTGAAATTAGTTTCGATATAGGACGTCTGCTACCTAGTTCTAACATAATGATACTCCTTATAAGCGGTTGCCCAGCCACACAATAATACACCTACAGCAGACCAAACAGCAGAAGATTCTGAAGCATCTGCATTTGGTTTATGCCAACCCACCTCTTTGAGAAAGCGGGAGATGGTTTGCTCTCTCGTATGCAGAGCGTTGGTGATGTCTCTATACATATCCAGATAATGTTTCCCAACCCATAATTCTCTACTAACACTAGATAAGCCAGATTGAGTAACTTGCATTTGATACAAACCTACGTCTAATGTCCCCTCACACTTTGCTCTAAATGCTTTGTCAATTCCTACTATATCCACTCGCTGAGCATTCTCACAAGCAAGTGATGAACGATATCTATCAGCTTTCACACTTGCCTTCCCCTCTTTGTACTTCGAATCCCTCTAGCAATACCAGAAAGTAACAATAGCCCTGCAATACCAGTAATAGGTTCCAACATCTTTTTATTCCTCTAATACCATATGAGCTGTTACCGAAGTGAGACAAAAAGGGGAAGATTTTGTTTGATGTATAACTAATTCTAAATCAGTATTTGCCTTTGCCGAAAGTAAAACACGAAACTCCGCTATTTTTGGTGTCCCTTATAAATCTTCAAACAACACTAAAAGGTTTACCTTTAACTCCAACCTCAATATCTACGGTGTCAATCACCCGTATTGAGAATTTGAAAATTCGAATTCTCTTGACACTTAAGCCACCGAAGGCTTCCCCTGTATCAATACAAGGCATGTACACTATTCGATTAACACCACTTGATAAAAAACCGTCCTCTATCCCTAAGACCCCCAGCTCTTGGTATAAGGACTTATTGATTTTTACATTCTTGTTTGAATAGGTAGGTGATATCATTGCGGATTTTATCTCATTAGCTTCTCTTCTCTTAGCTCTCTATGCCTCTATCCAATTACTTACAGAAGTATCTTTAGCAGAAGTATCTCCAGAAGATGGAGGAGAAACCTTCATTGTTTTCAATTTTATCCAACCCCTCCATTGTATGAGGGAACGAAATCAATGAATTAAATTGGATGAAAGAACAGCATCAACCCATTCATCATAGTCTCAAATTAACTATGAAACATTATCCCCCTCCGTTAATCACTTCAGGACCTTACCAATTGAAGAAATTAGGGAGAGCCTCTTAACATCATGGTCAACCGCTAAAATCGTATCAATATCAGCAATTAAAGGCCACCTTTCCTCTTTTTTCCCTATTTCGTCTCTTTCTATTTTTTGCATTTCAAATGCAATAGATTCCCTGAAACTACTTATAAATATCTCACAAAGTTAGACAAAACTTGGATCAAGCTTCTTTCCAGATTGATATGCAAGTCTTAATTCTTGTTATTCTTGCTGTTCTTTTACTAACTCTTCTTTGCATAACTATTTTTCGGATGGTTCTACAGGCAAATTATCAAACAAGAAACCTGCTTCAAGAAGGTGTTCGCTTTCCTTGATGTTATCATAATAGTTTACAGTAAAGAAAGAATCGCCTGGATAGCTCGACCTTAACTCGTTATGCAAAATATCATTATATAACTTAACATTAGCATTAATCTTGCTTAATTCTGATCGTATGAGGGCATTACAATTCTTTAAAAATGGAATACAACTGTCAGAGGAATCAATTTTTTAACTTAACCATTAGATTTCCTTTATGAAATTATTCAAGGCAATCGCTTCCACATTTTGAGCGTCCGCTGCTCTATGAACATTTTTATCTGACTTAATGTTAGCACTATTTTCAGCTATTTCCAACAAATGACCCATTGCTTCGTTAAGCCTACGAAGCGTGCCAACAATTTTCTTGTTTTGAGTGTGTTATCTCGATAAAACCCTATCACATCTATAATAATCACCTTCTTGTTGTACCTCTCTTGTATGATGTAATCCTAGATCCCTGCAAGCTCACAGAAACTAATAAATACGATAATATCCTGGATCTGTCTTTAATGCCGCCTCCATATCCTTGAAACTTTGGGAATTTGTTTTCTCTAAGGAGGAGCCAGGATAGGCTTGGAAAAATAGATAGGCAAAAGAACCAAACTTCTTCTCAAGTTCTATATCTAATAAGTTCGCCCATACCTTAAAAGCCTATCGGCTCTCTCTAAGCAAACATTCTATTGATTCGGCTCTCTGTTCTAATTCCTCTTCGACTTTTTTACTCTTTAGTGCCTCTTTAGCTTTTTTCTCGTCTTTGTGTTCTTTTATTCTATAAAACACAGATTCACTAATTCCAGTAGCTTCAGTTAATGAATGGGTTTTTTCCTCATTAACACACCTTTGAGTATTTAATCTCTCTCTCCCTGTAGGTAATCACTAGTAGATAAATTTCTCTCAGGTTTGCTATGGAATGACCCTTTATCTTCTACTAATTTACTCGTTGAAGGAGTAGTAGCTCTAGTAACAGGATGTGTCAGAACAGTAGGAAAATCTAATCCTAAATCCTCTTTCTTTTTCTCCTTTAAACATTGTTCTTACTCTCTAACAAGCTTAACACTTTCAGCCCACTCAGCTTTCTCCCTTTCGTCTATTCTCTGCTTTTCGGCTACTTCAAGTTCTCTTTGCTTTTGGGCTTCTTCAAGTTCTCTTTGCTTTTTGGCTTCAGCTTGCCTTTTGGCTTTGGCTTCCCTTTTGGCTTAAGCTTCTTGCTCTCTCTCGTCTTTCGCTTCTTGTTCTTTCATATTCTAAATATAAGTAGTAGCTTGATATGCTAGCCTTGTCTACTCACCTGTTTGTAATAATACAGCGCTAGCTACAGATATGCGGTTACTAAATCTAGACTCACGACCCATCAAGGCCTTGGCTAAATGCCCTTCCACCCACTCAGTACCACGTTTTAGTCTTCCAACTAATTCGAATGTAACACTACCACCACAGCGGAGGAATCCTAAGTCTTTCGATATATAATGCTTTACCACATCCCACCAGCTAAGCTCTTTCCCACTAAATAGTCTTTCTATCACAAAAGACAAGTCACGAGCCTATAAAACAAGGTCAGCCACTTTGGAATATCTCTTCTGCCCCACAGCAGTATCATAGTCCTGTTGATACTGCTATAGATTATCTATAAAAATAGAAATCTTATCGAAAATATCCTTATCCTTAGCAACCTTGTTACTCTCGGCGTTTTTCTCAATACATTTTTGATAAAAATCGTCTACCATTTTATCTAATTCATAGAGTGAAATGGATGATATTATGGGTTCAATAAATGATGGAGGAACTGGAATCTTATGACTTCGTAAATAAGGTAAAAGTTTCTCTTGGACAAGATGACTACCTTCTCTCCTTTTATCAAACATATCATTATCATGTTTGTAATAACCAGCCTCATCATTTAAGTTAAGGCTATGTTCCCCTTTAGATAAAGAGTCATGCAATCCATTATGCAAATCAGCTATTTTCTCAATTAAGACTTGTAACTCGCTCCTCAATCTCTGCTTTATATTCCTCTGGAATGCGGTTATCGGCAATACTAACACGTAACTTCAATTCAGGAGGAAGATCCATTTTGAGATCCCTGTTCTCCCTAACTAGTATTCGATTAGCTTTGTTATACTCAGCTAAATAAGCTTCTATAGTCTTTGTTAGACCTGCTTCTATCGAAGATCTGAATTTCTTGCTAACTCGGTCAGCATGATTCTCCAAAAGATCTAACATAACAGAAAATCGATCCTTGCCAGGAATATTCTCAGGGGGGATATCCGTCGTCCTAAGTGTAGCTAAAGTAATTCTTACATGTTCTAAACCTTTACAAAATTCTCGATACGCCTCTTGTTGTTCATCCTCTGGTATATCGTTTCTTTCTGCTTTTTTTAAAATACCTTTGATATTATCAAGAGCTTTAGCGACACCTTCTAAAACACCCAAAAGTGTTGTTTCATTTTTATTTTCTGACTCTTCCTTCTCTTTCAGTATATGCTCTTCTCATTTTTTTAATTCCGCTTCTTTTGATATATCATCTGGTAATATCAGATGCGCCACCGCACCCACCACACCACCCGCAATAGCACCTATCCCTGCCAATGCCGCCGCACCCAATGCTATAGGTGCCAAAATAATAGCACCAGCAGCACCAATAGCAGCCCCCACAACAGCAGCACTAACTATAACCTAACCCCAAAATCCCATTTTTAAATGGCTCTCCTTATTTGAATATCTACATCTGTGTAGTTATTATTTTGAGAACGAAAACGTTCTAATCTCTCTAAAGTAACTTAAGATGAATTATTTACTCCCATCTTTGAGACAAGAAGACAAAGGTCTATTTGACCACGATCTACACTAGGAAAAACTATCATATCAATAACACTCGACCTACCAAGAGTATGAACATGCCATGCAAAATTATTTGATTCTTCAAGATTAAAACAACACCCAAAAAGAGATCCTCTAGTAATATCTATTGTATCCGAACGATCACTCACACATATTAAAGAATAAGGTTCGCCTAGGTAAAAAAGTTGTTTTATACGATAGGTAAAAAGATGATCAACAAATTGAGTCAGGTCAGTCAACTTAAACCCTTGCTCAAAACTACCCATAACCGCTTTAATACACCTAGCAGAGCCACATGTGAAAACAACATAGTCTCCAACCGCTATGGGAGATGCTATCAAAAGATAAGCCCTTAGGGGCTAGTACTTACTATTACACAGGCAAGCAGACAACCCTCAATTACATTAACCCTTACAACAACAAAAAAGCAGTATGCCTTCCTTCCTACAAGGGTAGGGTTTGGAATGCTTACATCCTGTACTGAAAAATCATACCAATTCAGATTTTGGAGCTTAACCAAGCATAGAATGTGGGTTTTATAAACGAGTTTTGGGAGGGAAACTTGGTCAATTCATTTTCCACTCCTGAAGTCATCTAACTGGAACATCTGTCCTTTGCAAGCCCTCTCTAACTACAGCCAAATCAAGATAAAGGCTACTCCCAAATCATAAGCTAATCCCAAGTATGCAAATTGCTTCTCCTTCCTTTAGTTAAGTAACTAAAAGAGCTATCTCATACCTTGAGGATAAGGAGATGAGTTAGATCTTATCTTCTAAGTATAGTCTATTTATCAAGCCCTGGTTCTAGCTACCAAAGCCCCTTTATTTGCCTTGACTCCCACATCAAATACTGCTTACGTGCTTACCCCAACTGCAGGCTTTACTACAGGCAAGTCCAGAGCAATTACTAAACTCCTACTCATGCCAAGCAGCTAACCTAACTAAGCTACTCAAATAGAACAAGGAGCTATACTCATTAGAGGTATTTGAATGAAAGCTCCATCTAGGATATATAACTCAAAAATCGGGATAGGGAAGAAGAGCATGTAGCCATGAGACTAGTTTACCATTGTCTAGAAGTAGAATGGCTTGAGTTCCCACCTAAAGCTAGCTTGTATGCTCAATCTTTTTAGTTGTTGTAATGGATTAAGCGTTAAAATGGGATTGAGAACGTCGTCTCCTCTCACTGAGTAGCTGATACTACTGATTTAGTTAAGGCAAATAGCCCATAAAATCTCTATTGTTGGTCAATCCCACCTTGTGACCTTCATTCCCCTTCGAATGATTAATGTATCTAGAGCAGCATCTCTCTAGCTTATTGATAGTGAAGGGCGGTAAGAAGCCCTATTGAAGCTCATTCTAGCGAATGACCCTTGCCTACTTCCTTTCCAACTTAGAATCATGGGGATTGGTTTGTTATGCCTAAAGAAGGGGTCTGACCAGCTGCCACGACACCTGATAAAAGGCCCAACATATGAGGTATAATCTGAGCATTCAGAAATGTGAACTAGTAAGAGTTCATAGATGGATTCCTTGTATGGATTTGTATGATAAGGGTCTGTGTAGATAGCTATGGCTGGAAGAGAGGGTGAATAGCCAACTCATTGGAAGGCTTAGTGAATCCCTTTTGACTATGTAGAGGAAGTCTGACAAGACAGCCTAGAGCGATCAGGATGTATAGGGGACTCGTTAAGGAAACAACATCAAATTCTATTGATTATCGATCACCTTCTTAAACTGAAAGCTCTCAAACGACGAGAAAGAGTACCCTCCGGCTAAAGAGGAATGAACGAAAAGCCCCATGAGTTCAACGCAGAGCAACAAGAACAATTAAGGGATTAGGCTATTCAAATGCAGAAGTGAGATAAGATCGAGTGCTCTCCTATTCCGTCCCCACACCCCCTTATCATGCATGAGGAATTAGAGTACCATTTGAAAAAAGGGCACCTGTGGGAACATCTCTACTGAAGGGAGAGGGCGCTGCTCCAAGAAGAGCAAGCACTAATAGTGTCAGTCTCCCCGAAAGAGGAGCCCCAGAAGAGGGTTTAGGTCTTAGTGCGCTTTAGTTTCTCCGAGCTGAGTCAGTGTTGGGGTTGGTTTCGGCTTCGCAATGTGAGATAGAATATATTCGATTGAAATAAAGCAATGAGACTTTAAAGCAACTAATGAAAGTCTGAAACTATTAAAGCAATTCCACTATGAAACTGATTAATAAAACTATGAAACTTTAACGTTGAAGAAAAGTGAAGAATGAAACTATTATACTTATTCATTAAACTATGCAACTGAACGAACTGCAAATCAAGTTTCTAATTAGACTATTCCACTTAACTACCTGTTGTCAAACAAAATATATCATTGATCACCCAGTTTTTCATTCAACTATTAAACTGAACGAACTGAAAATCAACTTGATAATGAAAGTATTCCACTTTTGACTACAATAAAAGTCAAGTATGAAACTAAAGAATGAAACTATTAGACTTTAACGTTGAAGAAAAGCAAGTGAAGAATGAAACTATTATACTGGGTTGTCAAACTCAATATATCATTTTAGGCCAGGGCGGTTGGGTATTAGAGTGAGTGCTGCCCCAAAGGGTATCACGAATGGAGGATAGCACTTTCTTAGATTTCTCTTCCCTACTGCTCGGGTGTCAAATCGAATAGAGAATTTCTCACCCAATCTAAAAAACTAAAGGATGAAAAGGCGGTTCAAGGAACATCTGAAAGAAGGAGATCTGATATCCCTTGTGGCTGATTTCCAACTGTTAACTTATTGTGATATGATATCGAAATGAAATTCAATAACTGTAGTCACCGACTATTCGTCTCCCTTTACTTTTTACCCTTTCTATTTGTATTTATAGTGGATTATTGTTGCATATTCAGCTCCTATTGCATCTGCTCAAAGACAGGTTTATTCAAGTCTATCTGGAGGGGGAGGGGGTCCTAATAATGGATGCAGGAGCGGAACTCAGTGATAGGCCCACATGCAATTTTCAGCTTGCTAATCTTTTCCATCAACCAAGACACATAAAAGCGATTTTCAGCGCTGCTGGGCAAAAAGACATGATGGCGTGAAAGGTAATTGTGTTTTTCATAGGATTTTTCATTGCTCATGTCAACAAAGGACCAAGGAGGATCCTATCAAATCCTGCCGCTGAGATGTCCAGCGGATTCCTGGGACATGGAAAACCTGACAAGTCGCCCAGAAGTCTAAGAAGTAGCTGTCAAAATGGCATTTGTGAACAAAGTGGATTTGAAAATCATTCATTCGGGTAAGATATTGAAGATCCTTAATGAACTACCCGGGCTAAAAGTTGAACATCCTGAACGTCCTATTGTCAAAGAAAATATCTAACACCCTGCGTTCAGTTGAGCTAAAGTCAAGTTGCTTTAATAGTGGAATAGTAGTTGCAGTCAAGTTGCTTTAATAGTTTCATAGTGGAATGAAAAAATCAATTCCACTTTTCTTAAGGCGTAGAAGCTTGTGTTCGAACCTCGAATTCGGCCCTCTCAGAGAAGCAACCTTACCAAGAAAGGTGCTTGTTGACCAAGGCAGGTCAGTTTCGTCCTTAATTTGTAATGAATGGAATGACCTTTCTTTTGCTTCTTCCTGTTTTTCCCCGAGAGTATAGGAGTGCACTTTTCAAGGGCTTCATTTTTACAGCATACAGATGAAAAAGCAACCAAAATCTCCCCCACTCGCCCTTGCCATCGCCTCCAGGTGACATTAGGCACTACCTTATTTGGCTTGAGATCGCATTAACATGGCACTGTCTTCTCGGGCAGGGTTGTGGTATTGATTTGAAGAAGAAACAAAATCAAGCAAAAAAGAGTAGCGTGGTGTCCAATACAAATAAAGAATTGACAACCCACCTTTTCGTTCGACTATGACACTTATTAATTCAACTATGACACTTAAAGCTTTGAATTTCTCTGTGCCTTTAAATGATTTTTAGCTTCGAGACGCAGGCAACTTTGCTATTCAAATGTGCACAACCTTCCCCCGTAGAAAAAGCTAAAGAAGAAGCAAGCTTCAACGCCTTAAGAAAAGTCAAATTGCTTTTCTTTCAGTTTCATTAATTACTTTGTCCTTTATTTGCTATTTTGCTCAATCATAATAGCTAAAATAGTGGAAAAAGCAATCACTGAAAGGGGTTGAGGTTTTGATCAAAACCAGACAGACCAAAAAAGCCTGTAGGAGTAGCAAATAAGAAATAGAGAATGGTTGGTTGTTGACCAACGGGGAGAAATATGCACAAAGGAAATTGGATTTCTTAGGAGCAATATCAACTACCTAGACCGACCTACTATAATAATTCCATAAACACCTAGTGAAGACACTGTCTTGATTGATTGTACTAGGTAGATAGTCTCAGATAGACAACCTTATATACGTAATTCCTCGACACCAATCTCGCACTTGACACGCAAAGCAATACACAGTAGTCTATCTTCACAATGAAAGATGAAAGCACTGTACCTTTGGGTTTGATTCCTATTAGGCGCCGTGTAAGAGCTCTATGCCAGCTATGGAATAGCGTCCAGTGCTACTTGATTGACTGCTTTCAAGTTGAAAACCCAAGTCTTGGAAGGCAGGATATTGGGATCAGACTGATTATCATCAGATAAGAGCTCAAAGGAACTAGTGGAAGTACTGTTCCCTACACTTCTAGAAAGAGTGTGAATCATATGCCAGATGTAATTAGATAGATATCATCAAGATTTTATAGTCTAGTGGAGTAGCCTCTGTGCCACATATACTGGGCGATTGAGTTCGTTCAGGACACGTGGGCCAAGAAGTTCTAGAAGCTCTAGGCAATTCTCACAATTGCAGTCGATCATGGTTCAAGTCCATGTCGTGAAAGTGAAACCAATCATTTCTTTCATTAACATCAACGAATCACTATCTTTCTTTCATCGGTAGGGCGATCAGTCTTTGATTGATGTGTGTAATCGGAGTGTAGCACCTCTCTTTATGGGTTTGAAATCTGTCTATAAGCTTGTCACTTGATCCGCTAGTGCTGGTTCGATTCCTACTTGCGAGAAAGGATCTATAGGGATTTTATTCTTCTCATCCATTCTTTGAGTGAGTCGGGTCATCGGTTGGCTTACTTCACCAGTCTATCTCATCGGCTTCTTAATGACTCAAGCGGAGTCGAAGAGGTTATGACTTTTCAATGGAAGTTGACCTCATCGTGCTGCCCGTGACGTGAGTGATCATTATCCTAGCTAATAACCCAGTCGGCTATGAAAGAGATTCACTACTTGTTTAGCTACTTACTTTACGGCTCATGAGCAATGACGATAGATTCCATTTATCGTCCGTTTATCCTGAAGTTCGCTACTTAAGACTCTATTTTAAGTGAATTCCTGTACATATATAGCTAAACCCATAACTCGTGATTGGTAGCTTATAACCTATCCTTTGATTCTCAATTGATCTTTGCTTACCTCTTACAAAATATCTATCTATGGTGCTTACTTCGCCTTCGAGGAAGCGCTTTGCTACTGGTTTGCTACTAAGAAATTCTTTCTTAAAGTCAAAGGGGATAGGGTAGAGGATCTGCAGATACTATACTCATCGAACTCCTCAGTGCCCCAATCATCCCTGCTCCGCCAGCGTGACAACTGTCAAATCATTTGACGCTTCTTCTCACGAATTTGATTTGAACCCTTTCGTTTTAATCGATCGTGAAGTAAGTATATTCTTCCTTTCTTCATAGGTAAGGGAAAGCACTTTCTTTTAATAACTATCTTTCTTCCTTTAGTTAACCCATTTCACTAAGGCTTAAGGCTAGGTCTTCTCTCCCTTAGCACAACTATGTACTAATCTCTTGAACCATTTGGTCGAGTGTATTATATAACCTTTCGGTCGAGCATATTCTTTCTCCTATACTGAGCATATGACTCAACTTTCGATCGAACCTTATCCTTTTCTGTCTCAACCTAATTCCATTTTTGACTCGTTAAGGCATTCAATTGCGTAAATGAAAGAGAAAAAAAGCAAAAAGAAACATATAAAGCAACGAAGCCATCATAGTATTTTTGAACTACTCCAAAAGGAAGGATGGCAATTTGATTATTTACCCACTGATAGATTTGATTTTGCTCTTTCTTTTATAGAAAGGAGAGGGGCAAAGTAGCTCGACTGAAAGGACAGGGGAGATGTAGCTCGACTGAAAGGAGAGGGTTCAATTTGCTTGTAGAGCCATATGCACAAAATATGCCTGTACGGTTGTTCAATTCTATCTTTTTTCTAGTCTATATCTTTATTTTCACTTTGCTTTATCATACAAGATAGGAGAAGCTTTTATTTTGTTATATCATCAGGGTAATGATGCATGAAACTTTTAGTGGTTTTTATATGGCTAAAGTAGGCGAATTTGTCGTGGAAGCGAGAGAAATGCTGAAATTACATGGAATCCTCGCAAGGATTTATGAAGAAAAAACGGGCAAACCCTTCTGGGTTATATCCCGAAGATATGGAAAGAGATGTTTTTATGTCAGCAACAAAATCCCTAAATTATGGAATTGTTGATTATGTAGCGAGAAAGAAAAAAGGCAAATGAAATGTACGTAAATTACGCAAAGCTTAATTTGCTATTTGATCTTCGAATTGAATATTCTATTAAATAGAAGTAATTCACCATCATTTGGTTAGGATTAATCTAAACCAACCTATCATATTATGTATACGATTCAACATGCCAACTATTAAACAACTTATGCGAAATAGAAGACAGCCAATTAGAAATGTCACAAAATCCCCTACTTTTTGGGGGTGCCCTCAGCGTCGAGGAACATGTACTAGGGTGTATGTGTGACTCGTTTAGATCATGAGGTGGCACAAAAGTAAGAAAACAACTTTGACAGTATCAATGATCAGTACCGGTGAATAGGATAGGATGGAAAAAGGAACTCCATCCATTATTAAAAAAAAAAAGTCTACCATATCCCCCTATTGTGTATGAAGTT
>JAOTQJ010077240.1:0-12794 GCA_025642045.1 Solanum sejunctum | reverse complement strand
TTCAACTAAATTTTTACCCGCGAAAATTCACTTAATCCCATACTCCCGCACCATAAGTTAGTAAAATTTAAAATACATCTCAATCACAATAATTTTTCTGAATGAGCAATTGACCTCCATTTAGTTAATTACGGGGTCCAACAAGGTCGATGAGTTGATGGTTCACTTGTCTACTCTTTATTCTTGCTTTAGATAGACATTTGATATGTTGATTTTTACTATCCTTGATATTGATTACTATATCTATATTATTCTACCTCTTTCAGTTTCATTCAGCTATTTTACATACAAGTATATTCCACATACTGATGTTCCCTTTTCGACTGCATCATTTTATGATGTATACACACATGATAAAGGTCATCAGCAGGCGCACCATTGAGGATCTTGAAACATTCAGCAGATTGGTGAGACTCCTCTACTTCGGTGGGTTCATCACCCATTTCCACCTTACTTTAGAGTTAGCTTTTGCTTGATCTTTATTTTGATTCAAGTAGATATTGGTCTGTCATTAGCACCACCTAATAGTGATAGAGGCTTCAAGACTAGAGTAGGATGTTGATAGTGAGACTTATGAGCTAGTTTCTTTCTACTAGCCTTTCACTATAATGTTATTTGAGATTAGATAATATGATGTGCGTATTTATTTCTGTATATCTTTTGCTGATTAGTAGAATGTATGAAGGAATGAATGAGACGGAATCAGGTGGTTCACTTTGGGACTAGCAATAGTCTCTGAGTGCCAGTTACACCTAGGGTACCCTCCCGGGGCGTGACAAAATGATTGATTGTACACTGACCATTCAGATAGTACCTTATTTGAAATTTCCAAAAACACCAATTGTCCTTTTTTAGATATTTAACTTTAATTTTTTGCTTTACATATTTATAGAAAATTAGTTCAACATATGTGTTTTGTCACTTTAAAAACTATATATAAATAGTACTTGCCATTAAATAAATACAATATTTATGTAAATAAAATTAAATAAATACTATTAATTTGATACGATAGTTTCGTATATTACGAAATGGCAAGGATAAGAAAATCAATTCAAATGCTTATAATATAAATATGTTAATACCTTTTGAATACATAAGGTAATAATTTAGAGTTGAATAACTAGAATTTAAAATAATTAACTAATTAATGTTTAATATAACAAAAGATTCCTAAATATATAATAAGTAGCTTAATCTTTCCAACATAATTTTACTGTTTTTTTAAAATTTGTTATACTACATACTTTTATTAACAAAATATATGTCAGTCAAAATTTTAGTTAATTATTAGATAGAATAGTCCTAGATCAAAAGTGGATTCTAAATATAAAGAAATTTTAATACAAAAGTTAATCTTGAAACTAAAGAAATAAAAGGTTAAATAATAAACTAAGGAAAAAAAATAGTTCAGGTTACGTGGGTACCACGTCAATTAATAAAAAGTCTATACAACTAACTATATTATTGTGTGTAACTTATATCATTGAACATACAACTATAAATAATTATGTAAATATTATTATCTCATACCAACAAGTATAGACATGTCATTTTTCTATTCCTATCGCAAGATGCAAATCAACTTCAGTTTATTTGACAATAACAGTAGACAAAATAATTGAATGTATGTGCTTCTGATTAAATGTATGACATTTTTTCTCATCTAGTGTCTGGTATCCGCAGTAGAGCTCGGACTAAATTTGAATTGTACGCTATAGAACCCATTTAGGGATAGAGCTCCCAACAAAAAAAATTTCATAATATTAGCTTAAACCTGAGATCTCTGATTAATAATGATGCAATATTACCATTGCACCACAAATCATGTTATAATTCTATATTCTTCTGATGTTCAAGGGAAAAAATATCTTAGTTTATCATTAAATTTTAAATTCATGTCTGCATCATATTTACCTCGATATGAATTATGTTTAATACGTTTATATTTTTCATTATAATATAATATTTATTTTGATTCATAGCTCCTTTGGATAGGAGTATGTCATCCTCTGGGAGCGTACCGTACAAGTAATTGGCACTCAGAGACTATTCTTAGTCCCCAAGCAAACCATTTGACCTCATTACATTCGTCAATCAATCGATTAGCGGAAGACATCAGATAAATGACAAATAATATCAGTGGGCTACTCTACCTCATCACATTGAAGTCAGAAATAAATGTCATAGTCCAAGGGACTAGTCATTTCCGTCCATCACATAAAATAGAACTAAAGATAGTCAGTGAAAACGAAAAGCGGAAAAGAATAGATAGTCAATGAAAACAAAGAGCGGAAAAGAACCCCGACAACAACCCATCATCTCTCTACATCTATGAAGCCTCTATTTTTATAAATCTAGGATGGTACCATGACAGGCCATGACTATCACAAACTCAGAGTAACTTAAAGCAATAAGAAAATAAAATAAAGGCATCCTTCGAATACAGGGGAAGACTCACCAAGTCTCTAGGTTGAAAGTCTATGAACCTCAACGAAACACCTGCTGAAGCCCTCTATTTACTAAATCTGTATCATAAAATGATGTTGTGCCAAATGGCATCAATACGTAGAATGTGCAATATGTAAACAGGCTAAAAATAAATATTATAGCCAAATATTACATGAAATAACATCAACACATCAGGTACTCACCTCAACTCGGGATAAAGAATAGGATAGGATTATATCACATCAATCAAGACTCATAATCATACCATCACCTCAACGTTAAGATAAAACCTATTTGGGAGTTTTTATAACCGACAACCATCACCTATGAGCCGGTGATGATACAATAAAGAGATATCGTTGCCATATCCATCTAATACCTTGTCGGGGTAGAGGATGAGTCTATCGGTGGATCCATAAGTCTATCAAGTCCTCTTTTGGGACTGAGGAAACATCCACTCTCACGGTACAATCTTCTCCAATGCTGGCCACATAGTTAATGAGTGCAAGTGGGACTCACTCTTACCTATTTCGATGCTCAATACTCCTTCCATGACTCGACATGCTCATAAGCCTATCAACATCATGACATCTGTACAATTAGTCTCTCTCAGACAAGGACATCAACTTATCTAATCATCTATCAATTCAAATAATTAGGGACGTTCAGTTAAGATTCAAGTCCAATCTCTTATAGACTCTAAGAGTCTCACTCTCAATTGAATTCCATCAACATTATCATCAACATTCACTCAATTCAAGACCTGGACCACAACAACCAAGTACATTTACGTCATCAAGGCTCTAGACATCAACCCCTAGGTTCATTCTTGAAATTTTTGGCAATTAAGCATGTAGAGTCTATACAATAGTTTAGACAAATAATTTAAGCAAGTAATTCAAGTTATGATGATCATCAATTCAAAAAAATATATATAGAAGAATAAAAGTTTTAAAGATAACATTCAAGAATTTGTAAAACAAGTCTCATCACTTTCAACCATTAACTTACTGCAGTCAAAGGGGCACATGGGAGGATAATCCCATAGTTTGGGTAGCCTTTCATAACTGGAATGAAGATTATCCAAGTCTTCTTCAAGAACTTGACCCACAACTTTAAAAACCCCAATTTCTTGTCTTCCCTCTCAATATTTCTTCACATAGAAATTAGAAAATATGGATTTTGAAACCCTTAATGGGAATAAAACAACTCTTTAACACGTTTTGGGACTTTGGTTAGGGTGGAAAATGACCAAAAATCCCTTTCCATAATAAAGGAATAAATATTCGTCTTGCAACATCAAGTCCGCGCCGCGCCATGGGCGCGGACATGTGTTTTTCATGACTTTTTGAGATTTTAAGTTCACATAAAAAGAAATAAAAATAAAAAAGAGTTAAGTGTTGGTCCACTCCCAGGGCGCATTGCAGCCCTGGGTCGGGGCCACTTTCCCACTCAATTTTTTGTGTTGATCGCAAATTCAGTCTTAGATTTCCTATTTGAGCTTAGGAAGACGTGTTATGTGCATGATTATGTTCTAAGAGCATTTTGATAATTTTGCGGGGTGTTACATTATCTCCTCTTTGGTATCATTTGTCCTCGAATGATGAGTAAAGGTAGGTTATGGCATGAGAAGACTATCCATCACCCTCTATCACCCCTATATTAGACTCAAGAATAGAATAAATACATCATTTCAAGAATGGAGACTTCGACTAAGTCAAGGATAGGGATATTACCTTCCACATCCTCATCATTTGGCATGAATAAGTGTGGGTATTTGATCTTCATAGCTTCCTCAGCTTCCCATGTAGCTTCCTCAACAAGTTGTTTCCTCCATAAAACTTTAATGGAGGCTATCTCTTTATTGCGCAGCTTGTGGACTTGATGGTCAAGAATTTGGACTGAAATTTCCTCATAGGACAGACAATCCTTTACTCTCGTACCCTCAATAAGGATTGCCAAAATAGGATTTCCCAAACACTTTTTCAGCATCGAGATGTAGAATACCAGATGGATCCCATCTAGCTCGGAAGGCAAGTCTAACTCATAAGCGACCTTCCCAATCCTCCCCACAATTTGATAGGGTCCAATGTAGTGTGAACTTAACTTTCCTTTCTTCCCGAACCTCATAACGTCCTTCATGGGTGACACTTTTAAGTACATCCAATCCTCTACCTCAAACTCCAAGTCCTTTCTACTTACGTTAGCGTAAGACTTTTGGTGACTTTGTGCAGTCTTCAACCTCTCTCAAATGACCTTTACCTTTTTCATGGACTAGTGGACAAAGTCAAGTCCAATCAATTTAGCTTCACCAACCTCGAACCACCCAATCGGTGATATACACCTTCTCCCATACATAGCTTCATAAAGGTCCATTTAGATACTGGCATGATAATTATTGTTTTATGCAAATTCGATTAATGGCAAGTGATCATCCTAGTTTCCCTTCAAGTCAAGAATGCAACCCCTCAATATATCCTCTAAAGTCAAAATGGTGAGCTCCTCCTGTCTATCTAACTGAGGATGGAAGGTATTACTTAGATTCACTTTCATACCTAGTCCCTTCTGAAAAGATCTCCAAAATTGGCAGGTGAAATGAGATCCTCTGTCTAAGATAGTAGACAAGAAAACTCCATGCAACCTCACAATCTCACAAATGTATAACCCGGCATATTTCTCAGCCGTATTAGTGATCTTAACTGCCAAGAAGTGGGCTAATTTAGTTATCCTATCCATGATCACCCATATCAAATCATGTTTCTTTCGGGACCTTGGTAAACCGGTATTGAAATCTATGTTGATCATCTCCCATTTTCACTCTAGAATTTCAAATCTCTAAGCTAACCCGCAAAGTCTTTGATGCTCAACCTTGACCTATCGACAATTGGGACACTTAGAGACAAATTCAGTGATGTCCTTCTTCATTCCATTTCACCAATAGACTTCTATTAATGCGTGGTACATCTTGGTGGACCCAAGATGAATAGAATATCTGGAGCTATAAGCTTCGTCCATGATTCTCTCTTTAACACCATTAACATCAGGCACACACAATCTACTCTGGTATATCAACACCTCATCTCCGCCTTTAGAGAAAACCATCACTTTTTGCTTATGAACAACTTCTTTCAATTTGAACAAGATAGGGTCTTGGTCTTGCTTTTCCATCACCTCTAACACTAAGGATAAAGCAGACTCATTCTGAACATTGACCTCTCTTTCATTATTCTCTTCCAGTTGTACTCCTAAGCAGGCTAATTTGTGGACTTCCTTAGCAAACTCTTTCTTCCCTTCCTCCACATGGGCAGTGCTACCCATATACAACCTACTAAGAGCATCAACAACAATGTTAGCTTTACCTGGATGATAGAGAATGCTCATGTCATAATCCTTGAGCAACTCCAGTTATCTCCTTTGCTGTAGGTTGAGCTATTTCTGACTGAACACATGTTGCAAGCTCTTGTGGTCAGTGAACACATCCATATGCACTCCATAAAAGTAGTAGAGCCAGATTTTAATTGTGAACACCACTGCTGCCAGCTCGATCATGAGTCGATAGTTCTTCTCATGAATCTTAATTTTCCTGGAAGTATAAGCGATCACCTTACCTATCTGTATCAACACCAACCCAGTCCAATTATGGATGTATCATACTATATCACAAAGTCTTTTGTCCCATTAGGCAAGGTCAAAATTGGGCCGGTAGTCAATCTAGTCTTCAACTATTGGAAGCTTTTTTCATATTCGTCGAACGATTGAAACTTGATCGTTTTCTGTGTTAGCTTGGTCAATGGTTCATACAAGGTGGACAACCCCTCAATAAATCTATGGTAGTAGCCTGCCAATCCCAAGAAACTTCATATCTTAGTAGGAGAGGTCAATCCGAGCCAGGTCTTAACTATTTCAATTTTCTAGGCATCCACTCGAATACCATCGCCCAAGACAACATGACCTAGGAAGGCCACAAACTTGAGCCAAAACTCACACATAGAAAACTTTGCATATAATTCATGGTCTTTGAGAGTTTGCAAGACCATCCTAAGATGATTAGCATGCTCCTCTTCATCCTTAGAATATACCCAAATATCATCAATGAATACAATCACAAACATATCAAGATACGATCTGAATACTCTGTTCATTAATTCCATGAAGGCTGCAGGTGCATCAGTCAACCTAAAGGTCATGACCAAGAACTCAAAACGGTCATATCTGGTCTTAAATATTATCTTGAGAATGTCACATTCTCTTACTTTCAACTAGTGGTAACCCGATTTGAGGTCTATCTTGGGGAAGCAAGAGGTACCCTGAAGTTGGTCAAATAAATCATCTATCATGGGGAAAGGATACTTATTCTTTATTGTGACCTTATTCAATTATCGATAATCTATACACATTCTGAGAGACCCATCTTTCTTATGCACGAATAGAACAGGAGAACCCCAAGGAGAGACACTTACCCTTATGAAACCTTTCTCTAGCAAGTTTTTCAATTGCTTTTTTAATTCTTTCAATTCAATGGGGGCCATTCGGTAAGGTGGAATTGAGGTAGGCTGGGTACCAGGGAGAACATCAATCCCAAAGTCAATCTTCTTGTCAAGAGGGACTCCAGGTAGATCATCAGGAAATACTTCGGGAAACTCATTCACAATCAGGACTGATTCTAGAGTAGGAGACTCAACATTATCAGACTTAACTTACACGAGGTGGTAAATACAACCCTTGGAGATCAACTTTCTCGCTCTAAGATAAGAGATAAACTTGTCTTTAGGTGCAATAGAACTCTTCTTCCACTTTAAGATAGGTTCATAAAAAATTATAATTTAATAATCCAGGTCCTACTATTCACCGACGCATAACAGGCGTGAAGCCAATCCATGCCAAGAATCACATCAAAATCCACCATCTCCAATTCTACTAAGTCAGCCAAGGTATCTCTATGATAAATGGAGACTACACAATCTCTGTAAACCCCCTTAACTAAGATAGACTCACCAGTATGGGTGAAAACAACAAAAGGTTCAAGCAAACACTCCGGAAGAATCCCAAATTTACCAGCCACACAGGGGGTTACAAAAGACAAAGTGGCACTGAGTCAAGCAATGCATAATCAAAAGTAAAGACTTGAAGCATACCCATAACAACATCTGGTGCTGCCTCTTGATCCTAATGATTATCTATGGCATAAAGACGGTTTGTGCTGCCTCTTGTACCTGTAATAGTACCCTTTTAATGACTAGTAGCTGGGGGTGTTGCGAAGGACTATGCTCTATTTCTTCCTTCACCTTGTCTCCTCTTTGGGCACCCATACTGGAGTGACCTGACTGTCCGCATGAATAATAAACATCCTTACCCATGGGACACCCACCCAGATGGAGTTTACTACACTTGTCACAAGGTGGTTTTCCCTTCGTACCTTGGGTCACGATAACTTGAGATTGAGAGCCCTGGGCCCTATAATTCTGGTAATCATAAGACTTCTGATCATACTTGTTTTGTTGGATGGGCGCACTCACTATAAAGGGTGCATGATGAGAAGCTCTCTTCTAGAAGTAAGACTTGTCACCCTTATTCTGTCTCTACTGGCTAGGCTCATGCCCTATTGATTTTGTCTTCCTACTCATCTACTCTTACCTGTCTCTTTTCTTATCCTCCTCTATCTGTTGGGCATATACCATAATCCTAGAAATGTCTATGACCTGAATCAACAAGAGCACTTTATGCTCCTTCTACACATGCCTGCCTAACCCAAACACAAATTTTCTCATCCTCGCCCTCATGACTTAGACCAACTCTGGAGAATATCTGAACAATTTGATGAACTTGAGACTATACTCCTTTACGGTCATTCTCGCTTGCTTGACCATCTCTGGAGAATATCTAGATAACTTGATGAACTTGAGACTATACTCCTTGACGGTCATTCCCGCTTGCTTTAGGTTCACAAAATCATCGACCTTCACCTCTTCAACTCCTGGGCAAAGAAGTGGTCAAGGATGGCAACCTCAAACTCTTCCCACTCCGCAGGTTAAGCATCTTTACCTTTGTACTATCTTCCCGCTGGTTGTACCAGACGTTTGCACCATCTTTCAACTTATAGGAGGCAAGCTCAACTCCTTCAATCTCATTGGCATGCATAACTCTCAAGACCTTATACATCTCGTCAATGAAGTTTTGTGGGCCCTCCTCAACCTTCGACCCCGTATACACTAGAGTGTTTATCCATAAGAAGTCTCTGAGCCTGGCTGCAGCCGTGGATTCCTGTGAGCTGGAGCTAGGAACTTGAGGACCTGGACTGTTACCCTGGGAGGCCACTAGCTGAGTAAGCATGGTAATAGCTCCCCTAAACTCCCCTCTAAGGTGGGGCTGGTTGTGGTTGTGCAGGGGGCACCTATGGGATCTCAGCAGTCCTGGCAGGTCGACCCTGTCTCCTCGTCTCTATTTGGGCAAGGACCTCTGGTTAGGGATTCTCAGCACCTAGGGCCGCGGCATCTCTCTGATAAACTATTCATTTGGGAGACATATTATACAAACTTGTAACGCATGAATTAGAAAAAGACTTTCAAAGAGTTAAACTTTATCGCACGAACTCAGATCATAGAAGAATGGTAACACTTCCTAATGTCCTGTAGCCTTCTGCTTATGAAGTGTAGTGCACAACACACCCATAAACAAGACTCTACCAGATACTACTTCATAGACTCCCTAGGATACTCGAACTTTGTGCTCTAATACCAACTTTGTCACACTCTGGGAGGGTACCCTAAATGTAATTGGCATTCAAAGACTACTACTAGTCCCCAAGCGAACCACCTGGCCTCATTAAATTCATTTAATCAATTGATTAGCAGAAGACATAAGATAAATGACAAATAACTATCAGTGGGCTACTCTACCTCATCACATCAACGTCAGAAATAAAGGCCATAGGCTATAAGACTAGTCATTTTTATCCATCACATGGAATAGAATTAAAAATTATCAATGAAAAAGAAAAGGGGGAAAGAACCCCGACATCAACCCCTTATCTCTCTACGTCTATGCCTCTATTTCTATAAGTCTAGGATGGTACCATGACAGGACGTGGCTACCACAAACTCAGAATAACTCAAAGCAATAAGAAAAGGAAATAAAGATATCCTCTGAATGTAGGGGAAGAGTCACTAAGTCTCTGGGATAAAAGTCTGTGAACCTCAACGAAACGTCTGTTGAAGACCTCTGTCTACTAAATCTACATAATAAAATGATGCAGCACCAAATGGTGTCAATATATGGAATGTATGGTATGTAAAAGGGCGAAAAGTAAATAGTATAGCTAGATATGACATGAAACAACATCAACTCATCAGGTACTCACCTTAACTCAGGATAAAGAATAGGACAAGATCATATCACATCAATAAAGACTCATAATTATACCATCACCTTAACGTCAGAGTACTATCAAGATGAAACCTATTAGAGAGTTTCTCTAATCGACAACTATAACCTATGTGCCAGTGATGATACAACGAAGAGATATCATTACCACATCCATCCAATACTTTGTCGGGATAAATGATGAGTCTATTGATGGATCCATAAGTCTATCAAGTCCTCTTTTGGGACTGAGGAAATATCCACTCTCACGGTCTAATCCTTTCCTACGCTAGCCATGTAGTTAATGAGTACGAGTGAGACTCACTTTCACCCATTTCGATGCTCACTACTCATCTCATGACTCAATATGCTTATAAGTCTATCATCATCAAAACATTTGTACAACCAGTCTCTCTCAGACAAGGACATCAACTTATATTGTCATGTATCAACTCAAGGAATTAGGGACGTTCGGTTAAGATTCAAGTCCAATCTCTTAAAGACTCTAAGAGTCTCACTCTCAATTCAATTCCATCAACATTATTATCAACACTCACTCAATTCAAGACATCATCAAGGCTCTGGACATCAACCCCTAGGTTCATTCTTGAAATCTTTGGCAATTAAGCATGTAGAGTCTTTACAATAGTTAAAATAAATCATTTAAGCAAGTAGGTAAAGTTATGATGATCATCAAATCAAGAAAATATATGTAGAACAATAATAATTTTCAAAATAACTTTCAAGAATTTGTAAAACAAGTCCCATCATTTTCAACCATTAACTTACTGCAGTCAAAGGGGCACATGGGAGGACAATCCCATGCTTTGAGTAGCCTTACAAACCTGGAATTAAGATTATCTAAGTCTTCTTCAAGAACTTAACCCACAACTTTAAAAACTCCAAGCTTTCTTATCTTCCCTCTCAAGATTTTTTCATGTAGGAAGTAGAAAAAATGGGTTTTGAAACCCTTAATGGGAATAAAATAACTCTTAAACATTTTAGGACTTAGGTTAGGGTAGTGAATGTCCAAAAGGCCCTTCCCATAATAAAAAAAAATTCACCTAGCAACATCATGTCTGCGTCGCGCCAAGGGCGCGGACATGTGTTTTTCACGACTTTTCGAGATTTTTAAATTCACGTAGAAAAAAATAAAAAAAAACATTAAGTGTTGGTCCGTGCTCAAGGCATGTCGTGGCCCTGGTGCGCATCAATACTGCCTAGGGTAAAATTAGGAAAAATTAATTTCGACCCGATTGCTCTAAAGTCGGCTCGGGGCCACTTTCTTATTCAATTTTTTGCGCTAATCACAAATCCGATCTCAGATTTTTCATTCGAGCCTGGGAAGCGCGTTATGCACATGATTACGTTCTAGGGGCATTTCAGTAATTTCGCTGGGTGTTACAAAGCAGTAGGGTCATATTCTGAAAGCTCCTCTAACTTTTAAATAAACGCATATATTACTTTCAAGAATGTATACATACAAATAAAAATCGAAGCTAATAAAAATGTACACAAATTATCAACAAACATGCATATAAATTACAGAATGATATAATATTATGCAAGAGAGAAAAAATATTATTACCTCTAAATTCAGTAGTCTATATGACGAGAATATAAATTTACTCTTAATATAGATAATATTTGTTTAAGTATTATTGTCTAATTAAAATTAGTATTGAATTGTAAAACTTTATGTTTTGTTTGTTAGTTTATTTTAATAATAAATATTAGATAAATTGTTAGTAGAAAACTTTGATCTCTTTTACATATTTTGGGGAGTTTTTTTTCATATTTTTTTTGGGGACAATCTTTAGACCCTTTTTAATTTTTTTAAAAAAATTTGTTTTGGGGCATTTCCTTAAAAAAGAAAAACTTTTTTGATTATTATATTAAAAGTTTTCTTCATTATTTTTATTTTGGATCAAATCTATTTTTTGAAAGTTTATGCCATAAAGATATTTTTTAAAACTTTTTTTATATTATTATTATTTAAAGTCTCTTTTAATTATTATTATTATTTTTTAGATCAAGTTTATTTGAGTTGAAAAAAGATTTTTGTGTAGAAATTTTAATCGTAAAAAGAAAAGCTTCTTCATTTATTATATTTAATATTATTAAAATAATAATATAACAATTAGAAAAATAATTGTAGAGGAATGTTAAAGCTCAAAAAATTCAAACAATATTTATAAATAGGCATTCACGCTTTAAAAATAGTATAAATAAAAAAATTTAATACGAAAAATAAGTGTTAGTACTAATATTTCAAGGTTCTTCATATATAGTTACTTTTAATTTTTGTTCTTCCAAAAGAGATAATCTTTGTAGGATTACTTAGTTAGAAAAGGAATATAAGATTGAATTCAGTGTGTTGAAGCAAGAAAAATTTGAGCCACATTTTGTGACGCAAAAGCCCGAAAGTCCGATGTTGAGGTAGCTTGTATGCTGGAATTGATCTTTTCTCCTTCTATGAATGCTTAATTTCTGCTCTTTGCCAGAAAAATAATTGTTCATGTTTGAGCTTCAATTATTACTAGCTCTTTCATTCAAGAAAACTCATGAAAGTCGATTCATGTTATCTGGGTTATTTAAAAAAGCAGAAACACATTGAACAATGGCAACTAAATATAGCAACAACTGGTTTAGCAATGGAGAAATTCAAATGGTTGTAATCTACTACATTCTTCTGTAATAGGGTACTTACATCAATTAACAACCCAACTCTCAAACTTTCATGCCAACATTTCTTCTCCTGGATATGATTAGAATTTTCACTACTACTCAGCTTCTGAAGAAGACAGTTAAAATTAATGGGTTTTAAGATAAGTATCTAAGTCTATCCATTATGATCGAGAGTTATCTAATTAGCTATGAAGTTATGTGTTCAAATTGAATTCAAAATCAATTTGAATACTCCAATCAAAAGTCATTTCTTCATGGTGAAGATTAAGTGAATTAGGGCTGAAGTTTGACTCATA
>JAOTQJ010077229.1:0-12794 GCA_025642045.1 Solanum sejunctum | reverse complement strand
TTATTTGGGTTTGATAAGCCCAATTCTTTCATTAAATCCCTCCTTTTATTTTATTATTCCCAAATATTTGCTATTTGTTTTGGATGCTAACATTTTATTTATTATTGGTTTCAAGCTAATTAGATTCCCAGTGTGTCAAATCATTTATGTTATTTCGCCTAGTCTCATTTTATTTTTGGGAAAATATTTGTATTAAAAAGAAAAATAAATAAATAAAAATAAAAAAATATAAATATGTGATTTTCCAACATAATCGATTTTCTTTCAAGTTTTAGTCAACTGATCTTAAAATAGTCAAGTGAAGGGTCCAACCTTTTCAAGTTTTGGTCAAATCCTTTCAAGTTTCAAAACCAATCAAAATTAGTCAATTTTCAAACCAGATAATGTTTCAAGTCAAAAGTTAGTCAAAACACTTAATTGCCGGATAACCGTATTTAACGGTCATTTTGAGTGCGTAAAACCTTTTCGAGGTGGGAATGTGAACCCGAACCTATTTTCTAGATTTTAAAAGATTTTTCTGTTAGGTCTTTTAAAATATTTAATGGTTTCCTAATTATCCGTAAAATTAGGTGGCGACTCTGTTTTCCGTTCGAATTTCAAGAATTGGTTTCTTCTCAAATTAATTGAGTTTGAACCAATTTTTGATTTTCGAATTATTTTCTTTTCAAAAAGCCATTTTCGGTATAACCGCCATATGAAGGTCCTTCTTTCTATCCCTATACTTTTCCACTAACCTTCGAACAAGATGGATTGTTTCAATCATTGACCTCCCCGGCATGAAATCAAACTGATTCTCTGAGACAGTTACTACTTCATGCACCCTCATCTCCATAACTCTCTCCCATACCTTCATAGTGTGGCTTAACAGTTAGATATCCCTGTAATTATTGCAGTTCTGAATATCTCCCTTACTCTTGTACAATGGAACCATTGTACTCCTTCTCCATTCATCAGGCATCTTGGTCGTCTCCCTGATAGCATTGAACAGTCTAGTCAACCATTCTATGGCATCCTTGCCCATGTTCTTCCAAAAGTCCATCGGAATCTCATCGGGCCTGATTGCCCTCCACCTTTTCATCTTACTCATAGCCCTTATTACATCCTCAACTTCAAAAGACCTGCCATACCCAGAATCCCGATGGTCTTCAAAGTGTGCCAACTTATCCAGCTCGATAACTCTATCTCCTTTTTCATTTAAGAGTTTATGAAAGTAAGTTTGCCACCTTGATTTAATAGAAGTGTCATCCACCAACACCTTTCCCTTCTCATCCTTGATGCATTTCACTAGGTCTAAGTCACGATCTTTCCTATCTCTTACTTTAGCGAGCCTATACAATCTCTTATCCCCTCCTTTAACACTTAGATCCTCATAAAGGCGCTCAAATGCTGTTGACTTAGCATTCGTCACTGTCATCTTTGCTTCAGACTTGGCCTTCTTATAAATTTCCTTAAGCTTACACTTTTCATTGGCATCCCTGCACTCTAGCCAGTCTATGAAAGCGACCTTCTTCTCTATTACTTTGCCCTGAACTTCCGCATTCCACCACCAATCACCCTATCCACCAAAGGTCCCCCTCGAAACTCCTAGAACCTTGGTAGCTACCTTTTTTATATAGCCAAAAGTCCTATCCCACATACTATTCACATTACCTTCACTACTCCATGCGTTGACATTTCTCAACTTTTCTTCCATCTCGTGAGAAAGGGCAGGAGTAAGGCCTCCCTATCGAATTCTAGGTAGGGCATACAAAACCTAGAATTTTAGAAAATATCTAGGATATTTTGAACCATAAAAAATCATCTTTACTTTTAACATACCCACTTAAAGTGATTTTTTTGAAACTATCTGGCACTTATCGTGGAGGAACTCAAATGAAGCTTCGAGTCATGCCTTGTTAAAATTCTCGATAGTTTCTTCCGGACTCCTCTTGCTTGTTGAAGTGAAGAAGAATCTTTATTGATAATTGATCCATGTGAATAGTCTCCTGGTTGAATTTTTGAGATCCCTCTTTCTCTTAGCTCCTCGACAATAGCATTTTCTGGAGAGACACATGTGATGGAAAGTTTGAAACTAGAGAGTTCAATAGTTTAGAACCATTATTATCGAGTGTAACTCCATGATATAAAGATGGTTTATCACTATTAACTCTGATGATCCAACCATCAATTTCCTACGAACCCTTAACATCATAATAGGATCTACCACAAGATCCAGTAACATGTTTATTAGCTTCTGAGCTTTCAAAAATTATGTCATTTCTCTCTCCATCTAAAACTCTAGCATTCAAGATCAGTTTCTTGATTTATTTGTTCTTTATCTTCTTTATTTGCTTTCAACATTTGGTATAACTGAAGAATTGTCTATGATATGGCTGACAATTTATCAGAGACTTTAACTTCTAATACATCTTCCTCAGTGCTTTCTCCATTAACGTCACCACTAGTATATATAGTTTCAAATACTACTTCATGAGGAACCACTTCTTTGTTTTCTTCAATAACTATTGTATCCTCAGTATAAACATCTTCAAAAGTTTCTTGCTTCATACTAATGACATTAGTGTCTTTCATCTCTATGTGATCAACTGCATTATATTTTGAATACTTGATCCAATCTCTTTCAAGGTTGATAGAAACCATGGCATCTATTTCTCGAGCCTCAACTAAGAAGCACTTTCCCTAATCTTTTTCTTCATTTCATTTTCAATTGCTTTCTCAATTTGAGTCATATTGCTCTTCTTGGCTCGACAATATCTTTTTATGTGTCCTATATTGCCATATTGATAGCATTTGAGTGGCCTTTTGCTATAATTACTTAGAAGGTTCTTCCTTTTTTCCAGGTAAGCTTGAACCATGTGAAAATCGATCATGCAACATATGTGTTGCTTTTTTGTTAAAGTTCCTATTGTTAGTTACAAGAGCATTTTCTTCCCCTTCATTAACAAATATAATCTCTACTTGGCATCCGGTCAACTCTTGTTGCTATGGTATTCTCAACAAACAGAATGAACTTTTGTTTAAATAGCAGCTCTACACCGCTAGGGATTCCTCAAACACCTATTTAAAATTTTAGCTCTGTTTCTCCACCGGTAGAGGTTAGAGATGATCCCATTTATCTGCAGCATTTACACATAGAAAGTGCCTTTGATCAAAATCAAAGGATGCAAAAGATTTCGAAATGACTTTCCACTTCTTAGACAGAATACTAGTTCTTGCTAAATCTGCTAGCTAGTGGAGAAGACAAGGGATGTGACGTAAAATGTGTTCAGGCAACTCAAAGATCCTATCTGCATTAAGTGCTCTTTTATTTGTATTGGTGATCTCTGTCATCTTTCCCTTTTTTCTATTGAACTTTGTCTATGCCCTGTCTTTTTGTTTCTTTGTCTATCTTTCACTATTTTTATGTTGGCCTTTCTACCATCGAATCATATGTAGTTTCCATCTACTTTTGCTCTAGAATACATACTAGGATTAGGTGTTACTATTTGCTTTCTTATGTAAAATGAAATGGAGGTAGTATTTTTTCCCTCTATTCCATTTTACATAAGAAAGAAAACAGTAACACCTAATCCTAATTTGCATAACAGAGCAAATTCAAGCTGGTGGAAACTACATATGATTCGATTGCAAAAAGGCCAATGTGGAAATAGTGAAAGATAGACAAGTAAACTAAAAGGCAGGACAAAGACAAAGTTCAATAGAAAAAAGAGAACAATGATAGAGATCACCAACACAAATAAGAAAGTAGTTAACGCCGCCAGGATCTCTTTGAGTTGCCTGAACACATTTTACATCATATCCTCTGTCTTCTCCGCAGCCCAGCAGATTTAGCAAGAACTAGTATTTTGTCTAAGAAGTGGAAAGTCATTTGGGAATCTTTTACAACCTTTGATTTTGATTAGAGGTGCTTCCTATGTGTAAATGTTGCAGATAAATAGGATAATCTCCAACCTCTGCCGGCGGAGAAATAGAGCTCAATTTTAAACAGGTGTTTGAGGAATACCTGGGGGTGTCGAGCTGTAATTTATACAGAAGTTCATTCTATTTATTGTGAATACCTTAGCAACCAGAGTTAACCTGAAGCCAAGTAGAGATTATATTTGTTAATGGAGGTGAAGGAAATGCTCTTGTAGCCACCAAGAGAAACTTTAACTAAAAATCAAGAGACATGTTGCATTAGATGGTTCAAGCTCACGTGGAAGAACCTTCTAATTATTATAACAAAAAGCTACTCAGTTGCTATTGATGTGGCAATATAGGACACATAAAAAATATTATCGAGCCTAGGAGAATAATATAATATGGCTAAAATTGAGAAAACCACTGAAAAGGAAGAAGAAGAAGAAAAAGATTAAGGAAAGTGCTTCCTAGCTAAGGCTCGATAAGTAGATGTCATGGTTTCTATCAATATTGAAAGAGATTAGATCAAGATTTTAAGATATAATGCAGTTTATCACATAGAGAAGAAAGACATTAATGTCATTAGTATGAAGCAAGAGACTTTTGAAGATGTTTATACTGATGATATGATAGTTATTGAAGAAGTCAAAGAAGTGGATCCTTATGAAGTAGTATCTGAAACTATATATGCTAGCGGTGATGTTAATGGAGAAATTATTGAGGGAGATGTATTAGAAGTTGAAGTCTCTAATAAATCATCAGCCATATCAAAGTCAATTGTTGGCTTATATCAAATACTGGAAACAAATGAAGAAGATTAATAACAAATAGATGAAGAAACTGATCTTGAAGGCCAAGTTTTAGATGGAATGAGAAATGACATAATTTTTGAAATCTCTGAAGTTGATAAACATGTTATTAGATCTGGTGGTAGATCCTATTATGATGTCGAAGCTTCGCAGGAAATTGATGGTTGGATCATTAGAGTTAATAGTGATAAACCATCTTTATATCATGGAGTTACACTCAAAAAAGAGGGTTCTAAACCATTGAACTCTCTAGTTTCAAACTTTTCCATCATAGGTGTATCTCTAGAAAATGCAATTGTCAAGGAGCTAAGAGAAAGGGGGAGCTCAAAAACTCAACCAGGAGATATTTCACATGGATCAGTTATCGATAAAAAATCTTCTTCACTTAAAGAAGCAACAGAAGTTTAGAAGAAACTGTTGAGAATTTTACCAAGGCGTGGCTCAAAGCTTCGTCTGAGTTCCTACACTACAAGCACGGGATGGTTTCCAAAAAATCACTTTAAGGGGGAGTGTGAAAAATAAAGATGATTTTTTGGTGGTATAAAAGATCCTACAAATTAATTTATCGAATTCTAGAATTATGTAAAGTAATATCTTTGATATTTATATTTAGGAAAAATCTACATATTCTACAGTATTAGATATTTTACAAAGATACTTGTAGTAAATTATATAATAATCTAGATTTTTATTAGATATTTAGAAGATAATATCTGGATATTTTTTGTAGCACAATATCTAGAAGCATCCCTATACAAGTATAAATAGGGATGACCATTAGGCATTTGTAAACAATGACTAACTAAACCATGATCAAAAGTGATCTAGAAAAAAACTTTTGACAAATTAGAATGGTCTTTTGATAAGGGAAACCCTTCTATACTTCAATCTACCTATCAACCTAACTAAACTAATAAGGTCAGATATCTCATTAAAAGAGTAGCCCTCTCGGTAATTAGAGACTACATGGATTTCTTTAATCCCATAAGAGGAATTAGACAAGACGACCCCCTATCCCCATATAATGTTTTGGAACACTATCTCAAAAAATTGAAAGGAAAGTACGGGAGAAGAAGTTTATCACAATCAGAAGTTCATAAAAGGGGCCAAAACTAGCTCTCCTCTTCTTTGCAGATAATTTGGTTCTTCTAAGTAGGGAAGACAAAGAGAATCCCCACCATAAACCAAATTCTTTTATGTATTAAAAAACTCCATGGAGCTTTACTCTACCTATTATTTACTATACTCTAGATTCATATATTCTTAGTATTTTTGTAAGCTATGAGCTCCTTCCTTGGAGCTTTTAGTTTATGTCCCCCAGCCCACAAGTTTAATCGGTGATTGAATATACCAAAAAACAAAACTGTGATATGGTATGTGGTCTCATGTAGTTAGAAACAAGTTACTTGTTGGGGGAAAGGACTACGAAAGATCGAGATATGGTGAGATGCATACAAATTTTCACATACAGTCATAAAGAAAATATTATCCTTGAACACATGTTTATACCAAATTGTACACTGTTATACCCATACTACATATTCATGTAATTTGTAATAATTTGAGTATAGAAAATCACAATACACAAGAAGAAACTAAACACAAAAAATACATAACATAAAGGTGCTTATATACTTTTTATTAATAAAAATTAGTTTACAAATACAGAAAGTATAAATACAGTTTTGTGCCTAAATTTCACTATCCCTTATATAGGCAATTGCTTGAGCTTAGTATTAACAAAAAGAATTAACAACACATATTTAGCACAAGAAGATTGTCATAGAGTAGTATCATTAGTTTTACAAACTAAATAAAAACAAGTAGTGCCTTTATGGTGTAACATATTTTTCCTTTCACTCCAATTCATCAAGAAAATACTAGTAATTAGTAACGCATGTATACATAATACACTTTCTTGAACAGTTGAAATTCTTGAGTATGGAAAAAGTGATGAAGTTGGAAGCATAACTCCTGTGGTAATATCTATAAGAATGAGCATTCATGTGTGAGAAAAAAGTGAATGAAAGTCCACCAAAGATAAGGGTTGTGTAGACATTTTGACCTCTAACAAACAGAAAGCTCTTTGTAAGCAAGCAATGGACCTTTCTGTATTTTTTGGGATTCAATTTGCTATAATTATTTTCTCAATTGAGGGTGACCTATTTGTACATGGTAAGCTAGATGCTGAATCAATTGATATGGCTTATGATAGATCAACAATCAATTCAGTATCTTGCTTACCATGTATAAATAGGTCACTGATAATTGAGAAAATGATATAGCGAACTGAATCCCAAACAACACAGAAAGGTCCATTGCTTGCATGCAAAGAGCTTTCTGTTTATTGGAGGGCAAAATGTCTTCATGACCATTATCTTTGGTGGACTTTCTTTCACTTTTTTTCGCACGTGAAAGCTCATTCTTTCCATGACTACTATAATATGAAATTACCACTGGAGTTTCTGTTTCCAACTTCATCACTGTATCCATACTCAAGAAGTTCAACTGTTCAAGAAAGTGTAATATGTATAAATGCTTTGCTAATGGCTAGTGTTGTCTTGATGAATTGGAGTGAAGGGAAAAATATGTTACACCATAAACGCACTTCTTATTATTATTTAGTTTGGAAAACTAATGATACTACTCTATGACAATCATCCTGTGTTAAAATTTGTGTTGCTAATTATTTTTGTTAACATGCCTTTTAAGGTTGATTATTGGCTCTCCTCCAGTTCAAATGCTCTCCTCCACTTTTTCTCTTACTGTGAAACTTTCCGGCAAGGGTTCGCGGCTCTCTTGGCCGGAAACCCTTAGTCTTGCACTGACTCGAGTGCCGGCGAACCCTTGTCGGACCAGATAACTATTTTGTCCCTCTGTTTGGCTTTATTGTCGGCGCAGGTAGTTGGTTTCCTGATAGTTCTATGCTAGTGGTCTGTGCGCCGGTGAGCATAGAGCCTCGGAGTGTCTGTCTGAACTCCAACGACTGGTGACAAACCAATTTCTCTGGCGATGCCCATTTTCAGAGTCTGGCGAGAACTTTTACGTCCCAGGTTTGATCACGTCTTCTATTCCTTTCATTCCTTTTATGGGTAAGCTGTCGTAGCAAGGAAAAGGCGACGAACGTCAACTCAGGTTGTCTGTCATCAACCTTCGATTACAGCGCTATTTAACTTTAAATTTTGGTGACACTTCTTATTTAGGTGATATCTGTCTACTTACTTTGATTTTTTTTATTTTTTTATTTTTATTTTTTTGCACAGATCTAATATTTTAGACTGTAATTTGTCGCGTTGGTGCGCACTTCCTTCCATTACATCTTACTGCAGTAGATTGTTGCTTTTTTTTTTGTGTGTGTGTGTACATTGTTATGTTATACTGTTGTGTTTTGAGGGGTATTGCTGCACCTTTTGTACTTGTTGTTGCTTGGCGAGTTAATAGTTTTATTTAGTGGCCTCAAAATTTCATGGTGGACTAGGGTCATGTCTTTAGTTGGGGGCAGGGGTGAGGGGTGAGCGGAGTAAGAGGGGCATGAGTCTAGTCAAGTTAAGGATAGCATCGTGGAATATAGGGTCCTTAACAGGAAAGTCCATAGAATTAGTAAAAAGTTTTAGGAGGAGGCATACTAATATAGCGTGTGTCCAGGAGACTAGGTGGGCGGGGACTAAAGATAGGGATGTGGATGGGTTTAAGCTTTTGTACTCTTTTGGTTCTTGGGGGAGAAATGGTGTAGGTATCCTGCTAGATGATATTCTTAGGAATTATGTGGTCGAGGTTAGGAGGGTTAATGATAGGACGATGCTTATAAAACTCGTGGTGGGAGGACTTGTTGTGAACGTTGTTAGTGCTTATAGGCCATATGTTGGTTTAGATTGGGAAGTCAAAAGGCGCTTTTGGGAGGATCTGGATGAGGTTGTACGGGTTATACCAACGACAGAAAAAATCTTCATTTTGGGTGACTTTAATGGGCATATCGGGGGGACTAATAGTGGGTTTGAAGATGTGCACGAAGGCTTTGGTTTTCGTGTGAGGAATGAAAGTGGGATGTCTCTTTTGGATTTTTCCAAAGAATTTGAGTTAGTGATTGCTAACTCATGTTTTTCGAAGAGGGAAAACCACTTGATTACTTTTTGTAGTACGGTAGCTAAGACCCAGATTGATTACCTTCTTATTTGAAAGGGAGATCGAAGTCTTTGTAAAGATTGCAAGGTTATTCCAAGTGAAAAATTTGACACTCAACATAGGCTTTTAGTGATAGATATGGAGATTAGGAGAGAAAAGGAAAAGAAGGTTTTGTATACCCAACCTAGGATTAGATGGGGAAGCCTTACACCTGCCCTTACTTACGTGATGGAAGAGAAGTTGAGAAACCTTGAGGCGTGGAGTAGTGAAGGTACTGTGAATAGTATGGGGGACACAACTGCTGACTATTTTAGAAAGGTAGCAATTAAGGTCCTAGGAGTAATGAGAGGGCCTTTTGGTGGTCGTAAAGGTGATTGGTGGTGAAATGCGGAAGTTCAAGGTAAATTACAAGATAAGAAGGTCGCTTATACAGGGTGGCTAAAGTATAGGGAAGATCATGGAAAGCAAAAGCTTAAGGAAATCTATAAGAAGGCCAAGTCAGAAGCCAATTTTGCAGTGACGAATGCCAAGTCTGCAGCATTTGAGCACCTTTATGAATATCTAAGTGATAAAGGCGGGGATAAGAGATTGTATAGGCTCGCTAAAGTACGTGAAAGGAAAGCTCATGACTTGGACCTAGTGAAGTGCATCAAGGATGAGGAGGGCAATGTGTTAGTAGATGACACTTCCATTAAGTTAAGGTGGCAAATTTACTTTCATAAACTCTTAAATGAAAAAGGAGATAGAGTTATTAAACTGGATAAGTTGGCTCATTTCGAAGACCTTCATGCTCTTGGTGATAACGACCCATTCAAAGTGGACAAAGTAAAACTAGCTATGAGTAGGATGAAGATGGGGAAGGGCGATCGGACCCAATGAGATTCCAGTGGACTTTGGAAGAACTTGGAAAAGGATGGCATAGAGTGGTTGACTAGACTGTTTAATGCTATTACGGTGACTGGGAAGATGCCTGAGGAATAGAGGAGAAGTACAATAGTTCCATTGTATACGAATAAGGGAGATATTCAAAATTGCAACAACTATAGGGGTATCAAGTTTCTAAGTCACTCTATGAAGGTATGGGAGAGAGTTGTAGAAAGAAGGGTGCGTAAAGTAATTTCTATCTCAAAAACTCAATTTGGATTCATGCCGGGGCAGTCAACGACTGAAGCAATCCATTTGGTTCGGAGGTTAGTAGAAAAATACAAGGATAGGAAGAAGGACCTTCACATGGTGTTCATTGATCTCGAGAAGGCGTATGACAAAGTCACAAGGGAGGTCTTGTGGAGATGTTTAGAAGTGAAACGTGTCCCTGTGATGTATATCAGGGTGACTAAGGACATGTAAGATGGAGTCGTAACTCGGGTAAGAATGGTGGGAGGAGACACCGAGTATTTTCCTGTCAAGATGGGACTCCATCATTTTTCATCAATCTCGGATGGAGCCAAAGATTGACTATTTTTTGGCTTTGGACTATGATGGAATAAAGCAAAATGGCTTTTTAAACTCTCTGCGCTTCTTTCATTTGTGAAGTATTAGTTAGTCAATGCAACTTTCGACGCTCCGCATGGGTCATCTAGAAATAGCCTCTTTATATTTTTAAACATAGGGGTTAGGCTACATACATCCGACCCCCCTTCACCCTACAATGAGTGGGAGTCTTTTGAGGCATTGGGGTATGTTGATGATGATGGGACTCCATCAGGGTTCTGCGCTGAGCCCTTTCTTATTTGCCTTAGTGACGGACGAGCTGATACGACCTTTACACGAAGAGGTACCTTGGTATATGCTATTTCTAGATGACATAGTTTTAACTGATGAGTCTCGGACTAAAGTTAATGAAAGGTTGGAGGCTTGGAGGCATGCCTTGGAGACAAAAGCTTCACATTGAGCAGGACCAAAACTGAATACTTGGAGTGCAAATTTAGTGTTGAGAGGGTGGAAGAAGACATTGAGGTGAAGCTTGTCACCCAACCTATCCCCCAGAAGGATAAGTTTAAGTATCTAGGGTGTATCATCCAGAGTAGTGGCGACATCGATGATGATGTCACATATCGCACTGGGATAACTTCGACTAGATAGTGACAGGCCACTGGAATATTGTGTGACAAAAAGATACCATCCAAACTTAAAGGTAAGTTCTACAGAGTGGTGGTTAGACCAGCGTTGTTGTATGGGGTGGAGTATTAGCCAATTAAAAGAACACTTGTTCAGAAGATGCATGTCGCAGAAATGAGTATGTTGAGATAGATGTGCGGTCACATCAGGAGTGACAAGGTTAGGAATGAGGCAATTCAGGAGAAACTAGATGTGGACCTGGTGGGAAAAAAATGAGGGAAGCGAGACTGTGATTTTTCGGGCATGTGTAGAGAAGGAGCATCGATGCTCCTGTTAGGAGGTGCCAGAGGTTGGTGGTAGGAGATAGTCGAAGGGGTAGAGGTAGACCGAAGAAGTACTAGGGGGAGTTGATCAGACAGGACATGGCAGAACTCAACCTCACTGAGGACATGACCTTAGATAGAAAGGAGTGGAGGACACAAATTAGAGTAGCAGGCTAAGTTCTTCTTCCTCTTCTTCTTCTTCTTCTTCCTTCTTTCTTCTTCTTCTCCTTCATCTTCTTCCTATTACTAGTAGTATTTGTACTATCTTTACTAGTACTATTCTTTTTTCACTTCATTGCCTGACTGATATGTGTTAGTTTATCATATTTATATACTGTCTTCTGTTATTCATTGCTAGTCGCCCCTATTGTCCCCTTCCCTTTACTTACATTTCTTTTGTCATATCTAGTTATTTTTGCTTATGGGTTTTGAGCCGAGGGTTTTAGGAAACAACCTCTCTACTTCTATGAGGTAGCGGTAAGGTCTGCATACAATCTACCCTCCCCAAACCCACTTGTGAGATTTCACTGGGTATGTTATTGCTGTTGTTGTTGCCTTTTAAGGTTGATTAAGAAAACCTTTCACTCATCATTTATTTAATCATAAAAGGGCCTTCATGATCATATTCATAGCTTTCATAAATTTTTAGTAGAAATTCTAGTCATTTGAGTCGTATTTCATTGGTATGTAAGACAAATTTGGTGGGTTCAATGTCAATTCGTCTTGAAATCATACAATGTAAGAAAATCATGCTTAATTCCAATGAAATTTATCAATTAGTACAGTAGAAAAATTCACCCACCATAAAATCTCAAAACCCTAGATAGCCTGATGTAGGAATACCATGTAAATCATAAACGTTTTACAACTAAATACCAATTTGTAACAAAATGAATCATATAGCAGTAAATGAATCATGATACATCTACTTGAAGTAAAATCATAGACATCCAAGAATTTACATAAATAAGATTAGGAGGTTTAGTTGAAAAATACTTGAGTTCTATGGGCGGAAGGTACCCATGGATGAAACACATATGCCTTAGATGGAATCTATGAAGGAAACCCGGATGTTGGGGAAGAAAGCTTGAAACCCTGGATTGAAGCTTTCATGAAGCTTAAAGGATGAGAGACTTTGAGCAATTTGTGTATTTTAAGAGTTAGAATAAAATGAGAGTGTATTGAATGGAGTTGGAGAGGTTTTGGTTAGAATGACGTAGTTTAGGAGTTAAATAGGTAAGAAATGACTAAAGAACCCTTCAAAAAAATTGTTCGTTCATTTTGGGCTTGGTCTGAATTTTTTGGGCCAAGCTAATTGTTTGTCCAATAAAGAATTGTGACCCAATTCTGTTTGTCACACTTTTTTATTTATTAATAAATCCTAGTTATTTAAAGGAAAAAGAACATCCCTATACATTTTAAGAGCCCATATTACATGAATGTGTCAACAAAAATTATTTACCACCAAATGTCAATATCTTTTTGACAAAAGTAGATATATATGGAGAATATCCAATATATATATATATATATATATATATATATATATATATATATATATGTATATATATATATAAAGAGA
>JAOTQJ010077218.1:0-12795 GCA_025642045.1 Solanum sejunctum | reverse complement strand
ATTTACCCACATTACACCCCCCCAAGCTATTTGATAAAATGTCAGACTTTGTTTCTTGAGGAATTGAAGGTCCAAAGCATGAGATATGATATGATTGATGTTGTGATGATGAAATTAGCTTATGTACATGATATATATGTTCTATATAATGTGTTGCATTAGACCATTCCCGATCGGGGGGTATAGGGTCCCGAATAACCATGTGACGGGTATGTATCTTGCCACCAGGGTGTCCAGGTATGAATGGCATCAACCATGTAAGGGGTACATACCTTCCCACCAGGTTTTCCATGTGTGAATGGCATCAACCATGTGAAGGGTGTTGTACCGTGCCACTAGGGTGTCCAGCTGTGAATGTCATCTCCTAACCATAGTTGGAATTTTAGCTTGGCCTCTTCTACACATATGATAGCTTATATGAGAATGAGTTACTAAAAGCATGTTTTACTTATGCATTGACCATACATGCCATGTTGTTATACTCTGCCTATTGTCTAATGTATGCGTTTTGAGTATGATGTCTATCTATTGTTGTATTGCACCCCATATACTTAGTATATTAAATATAATAACGCCTGCTCTTTCCTACATGATATTTCCATGTCGGGACTGGTGCTCAAGTTGATCATCTTTCACCTTCCACGAGGCTAGATCGGTTCAACTCATAGCTAGTTGGTGAGTCCTCCACTTCGGAGACCTTAGTCTATGTTGTTATTATCTATGTATTAAGACACTTTTTTATGATCTATTTGACTATGAGGGTGAGCTCAATAGCTTTGTCTTGGCCCCTGATCTATCGATGTATTAGAGGTGCTTGTTGGATATGTTGCGAATATATGTATGAGCTTTGACTCTTGTCTCTTGATTATGATGTTCATGAAAGTTTTCCCTTAGCCCTATTGCCCCTATTATTAGCTAAATATCTTTATATTCTTCCATGACTAAGGATGCGTAATGACAAGTTAAGAAACTTGTCTAGGTTCTTTTCAGTTCTCTATACATCGTGTCACATCTAGGCCCTAGGCTTGGCTCATGAGAAACTTGGTATCACAGCACTAAGTTAATAGATCCTCGGAGCCAAACACCCTGCATCATGATTGTGATGGTTATGAAGCGCGTCATGATTATGAGTAGGAGGCTATGAGACATTTTTGTAAATATTTCCCTTCTTCATATTCTAAGTTGTGCGATAGAGTTGATGTGAGTTTTTCCCCCCAACAATTGTTCTTTTCTATGCTAGATCATGCTAAACACTAAAGGAAGATAGGCCACAACTCCCGAGGAGCAACCTACCAATGGTGAGGTCCGTGATGCTCCCACTATGCTTGCCTAGGTTCGGCCAACCAAGTATAACAAGAGGCCCAAGTCCCTCATGCTACTACACCAAGAGCTGGGGTATGAAACTTTATGAGGATGAATTCTCTGGTTTTCCATGAGTCAAAAGTAGATAAAGATCCACAAGACTTCATTGATTAGGTATACAAAATCTTTAATATCATGGGTGTTGGGCCAAACGAAAAGGCAGAGTTGGCGACATGTCAACTCAAAAGGGTAACCCAAATTTGGTATGAACAATTGAAGGGTGAGAAAGGTCAAGGCTATGTGGTGCTTTGGGATGAACTGAAATTGGCTTTCCTTAATCAGTTCTTCCCTCGTGAACATAGGGAAGAAAAGTTGGTATATTTTATGAACTTGAAACAAGGTGCTCTGGGTGTGAGGGAGTATGCTCTAAAATTTTATCAACTTTCAATTATGCTCCTCACTTGGTGGTCGATAGTAGTTTAAGGGTGAAAATAAGTTTGTTATGGGGGTTTTCGACTTGGTAATGGAAGAATGTTGATTCGCTTTGCTAATTAGAGATATGGACTTATCTCAGTTGATGACTTATGTTGAGCAAATGGAAGAAGAAAGGTTTAGAAATAGGAAGTGTCATAAGGCCAAGAGGGCCCATTTTGAAGCTAGGTTTCAAAACAGTGCTAGACATCATTAAGGCCAAGGGCCTCCTCATTCTACTAATAGGGGGTTGCCGATGACTTTCCTAGGCCTCAAGCTATGGGTTGAATAGCTCCTAATGATATGTGTCCTCGATGTGGAAAGAATTACAAGGGCACATGTTTGAGGGGTTCCAATGCTTGTTTTCAATGTAGGGATCTTGGTCACAAGAAAGTGGATTATCCAAGAAATCGTACAAAGGTCCAGGGTACAAACGTAGTTCCATTGGGTAGAGGTGATCCTCAGGGTAGTACCCTAAGGCATAACTGGTTTTATGCTTTACATGGAAGGCAAGGATTTGGTGATGTCCCCAATTTTGTTACAAGTTAGTTGAAAATCCTTGATCTTGATGTATATGTTTTGATTAATACGGGTGCCACCCTTTCCTTTGTTACCCCCTTTATTGTAAAAGGTTTAACGTTGAGTCAGAGTTTTTATATGAGTACATAAGGTGTCCACTCCTACTGGTGCATCTATTGTTTCTTGGAGGGTATATAGAAATTGTCTGGTTTACATCTTGCATAAAGTCTTACCTTGTTATTTTGTTGAATTAGATATGGTTAATTTTGATGTTATTCTTAGGATGGATTGCTTGCAGACATACTATGCCTCTATTTTTTGTAGAACCTGAGGGGTCAAGATTTAATGTCCAAATGAACCCATCCTTGAGTGGGAAAGTCATGATATGGTAGTGAGGGGTAGATTTATCTCATGCATTAATGCCCATATATTGATTTCCAAGGGGGTTTTGTATCATCTAGTGAAGGTTAAAGATGTGGAGTCCCAAGCCCCTTCCATTGAGTCAGTCCCTATTGTAAATGAGTTCCCAGATGTCTTCCCAAATGACCTTCGCAGTATTCCTCCGAAAAGGGAGATAGCTTTTTGCATAGATCTCCTTTCTGACACTCAACCTATATCCATTCTTCCTTACTGTATGGTCCCGGCGGTGTTGAAGGAGTTAACGGAACAATTGAAAGATTTGCTGTAAAAGGAGTTTATTAGACCTAGCCAATCACTTTAGGGTGCTATGGTGTTGTTTGTAAAGAAGAAAGATGGGTCACTTAGAATGTGCATTGACTACCGGCAACTCAATAGGGTCACTATAAAGAAAGATATCTTTTTAGAAGAATTGATCACTTGTTTGACCAATTGAAAAGGGCTAGTTTTTTCTCTAAGATTGATCTTCGGTACAGGTACCATCAAGTGAGGGTGAGGGAGTGTGATATTCCCATGATGTCATTTTAGACAAGATATGGGCATTATGAATTTGTGGTGATGTCCATTGGGTTGACTAATGCACCAGCCATCTTCATGGACCTAATGAATAGGGTCCTCAAACCATACCTTGATTCCTTTAATGTAGTCTTCATTGATGATATTTTTATCTATTCACATAGTAGGGAAGATCATATTGGCCATTTTAGGGTTGTGTTGCAAAGATTGAGGGAGTAGAGATTATATGCTAAGTAAGACAAGTGTGAATTTTTCTTAGCAGAGGTTCCATTCTTGGGTCATGTGGTGTTAGGGGATAACATTAAAGTTGATCCTAAAAAGACCGATGTGATTAGAAATTGACATAGACCATTGACCCCATTAGATATTAGGAGTTTCTTGGGCCTTGTGGATTACTATAGAAGGTTTGTGAATGGGTTCTCCTCTATTAGTTCCCCTATGACAAAATTAATTGACTCAAAAGAAGGTGAATTTTGTTTGGACCAATGAATGTGAGAAAAACTTCCAAACATTGAAAGATAAACTTGTGTTTGCTCCTATATTGTAACTACCAGATGGGCTTATGGGTTTTTTGTGTATTGTGATGTATCTAGAGTTAGTTTGGGTTGAGTGTTAATACAAAATGGTAAGGCCATAGCCTATGCTTCTAGGTAACTCAAAGTACATGAAAGGAACTACATTACCCATGATCTTGAATTGGCCGTCATGGTGTTTTAATTAAAGATTTGGTGTCATTATTTGTATAGGGTACATTTAGAGGTCATCACTAATCATAAGAGCCTTCAATATGTCTTCACTTAGAAAGATCTTAACTTGAGGCAAAGAAGGTGGCTAGAACTAATTAAGGACCATGACATGAGTGTACATTACTATCCGAGTAACTCAAATATTGTGACAGATGCTTTGAGTCAAGTGTATATGGGTAGCCTAGCTCATGTGGGTTTTGGTGATAGAGAGATCGCTAGAGAGGTGCAATGGTTGGCTAGATTTGGAGTGAGTTTAGAAGATGTGGGTAATGGCATTATTGTTATTGATTGCTCTAAATCTTCTTTGGTTACTAAGGTGATAGTAAAACAAGATCTAGAATCCTCCTTGCTTGAATTAAAGGCCTTGGTGAAAGACGTCAAAATAGAGGTTTTCTCCCAAGGGAGTGATGAGGCCCTTAAATAAGAAAGTAGGTCGTGTGTGCCATATGTTGATGGTTTGAGGGAGGGAATTCTTGATGAGACCCATAACTCTTCTTATTACATCCACCCTTGCTCCACCAAAATATATAGAGACATGATGTATGTGTATTTATAGGGAGGCATGAAAAGGGACATTACAAATTTTTTTCAATAGCCATAGTTGTCAACAAGTCAATGCCAAACATCAAAGGCCAAGTGGCCTAACCCAAGACATAGAAATTCCTAATTGGAAGTGGGAGGTAATTAATATGAATTTTGTGGTTGGGTTGCCCAAGGCTATAAAAGGTTTTGATTCCATACAGGTGGTGGTAGATAGGATGACGAAATTGGCTTAATTTCTACTGGTCAAAACTACACATAGGGATGAAGAGTTTGCAAAGTTGTACGTCCACGAGTTAGTAAGGTTATGTAGGGTTCCTTTATCCATTATATCAGATCATGGTGCATAATTTACTTCACACTTTTGGAGGTCTTTTCAAAGGGGTCTTGTCACCAAAGTTCACCTTATTATGAGCTTCCACCCTCTAATGAATGCAAAAGCCAAAACGACAATTCAAACATTTGAGGATATGATTAGGGATTGTTCCTTGGAGATTAAAGGTAGTTGGGATGACCATCTTCCATTGATTGAGTTTTCCTACAACAATAGCCATCACTCTAGCATCGGTAGGACTCCTTTTGAGGCTCTTTATGGGAGACGTTGTAGATCACCTGTTCGTTGGTTTGAGGTTGGGAGAGGTGGCTTTTCTGGGGCTGGATTCGGTTATGGAGGCTCCTGAGAAGGTTAATATGATTAGTGAAAGGTGAAGGACATCCATAAGTCGACAAAAATCCTATGCCGATGTAAGAAGAAAAGACCTAGAATTACAAGTTAGTGATTGGGTCTATTTGAAGGCTTCTCCAATGAAAGGTATGGTCCATTTTTCTAAAAAAGGGAAGTTGAGCCCAGGTATGTTGGTCCTTATGAGCTGATAAAGAGGGTTGGCAAGGTAGATCAATAATTGAAGTTGCCAAGTAAAATGAATTTGGTTCATCCCGTATTCAATGTTTCTATGTTGAGAAAGCTTGTTGGTGATCGTAATGCCATTTTACCTCTTCATATTATGGGTGTTGTTGAGGAGAACTCGACTTAGGACGAAGCTTTGGTTCAAATCTTTGATAGGCAAGTGAAGAGATTGAGGAACAAAGAGGTAGCGTCTGTTAAGGTCATTTGTAGGAACCAACAAACTGAAAGTGCTACAGGGGAGGCCGAAGCAAACATGCAAAAGCAATATCCTCTTATTCTCCATTCACTCAAGCCCATGGTACAAATCCTAAGTCCCATGTGTTATTTAAAGTCTTACATTTCAGCCCCTATGTTATTCATATACATTCATGTTTAAGTGGGTAAATTTATGATGTTTTTACACTTATGTTGAGAATTTTAAAATGATGTTTTACATGTTATACTGCATTCTTTGTGTATGCTGATTTTTTCATGATCACACTTGTCTTGTATGTCTCTTTTACATAGGGGATGGATGTTCCCAAGGGGAAGATATTGAAACGACCCTAAAAAGTGCCTAAAAACATGCCTCGAAAGTGCTCGGAAACTTATTTTCCATATATTTGAAAATTCCATTGTTATTTTGAAAATCTGACTTCGGATTCTTACTCAGCAGGTCCAACTTAGGGGGAAAAGGGTCTAACGTCTATTTTAGAGTGAATCAAATGAATTATGAATGTCCAATTTCCAGTGAGCAAATCGAGATGTTTCCGCGATGCGCACTAGTTCAAAAAGTGGCCTATTTTTAGTTTTCGTCCAAGACTTTAAGTCTTGGGCCTAAAAGCTAACATAAGAGTTGTTACCCATACTTAGTCATATTTCACCCTCATATTACTCTAAAAAATTTCCAAAATACTAACTCAAATACTTAGTCACAATTTCACTCCTCAAACTCAAAGCACAATCCTCACTCCAAGCTAAGGTTCTCCTTCAAGGTTCTTCTTCAAGCTTCAAGTCTCCATCTCTAATCATCACCATGTCCATCTCCAAGCGAAGGTATGTAGTGTGGAACTATTAGGTCCTTTCAGCCATGGTGCCTAAGCCTCATTTTTACAAATATTGAATGATTTAAAGTTGATTTTACCTATGGGTCTTGAATATTGAGAAATTTATTACGTAATAATTTTAGTTTCTGAAAATATGATCGTTTTAGCATATTTTGAGGTCTCAATCTTTGATCTAATTTTGGATTTTATGAGGGGATTTAATATGAATGTCTTGGGGGTATTTCAAGGTGTTGATTAATGGTTTTCCAACATGTTTTCTTGCATGAGTTCATCCCTAAATTACATGGTATTTTACCCACATTACAAACCCCCAAGGTGTTTGATAAAATGTTTGGTTAGGTTTCTTGAGGAATTGAAGGTCCAAATCATGAGATATGATATGCCTGATGTTCTCATGATGCAATGAGCATATGTAAATGATATATATGTCCTATATAATGTGTTGCATTATACCATGCTCGATCTGGGGGTATAGGAGCTCAGAAAACCATGCAAGGGGTATATACCTTATCACCAGGGTCTCCAGGTGTGAATGGCATCAACCATGTGAGGGTGCTCAACATTGCCACCAGGGTGTCCAGGTGTGAATGGCATCAACCATGTGAGGGGTATTGTACCTTGCCAGCAGGGTGTCCAGGTGTGAATGGTATCTCCTAACCATAGTTTCGATTCTAGCTTGGTCTCTTCTTCACAGATGATATCTTATATGAGCATGAGTTACTGAAAGCATGTTTTACTTACTCATTGATCATACATTCTATATTGTTATATTATGCGTATTGTCTAGTGTATGCATTTTGAGTATCGTGTATATCTATTTTCCATTGCACCCCGTATACTTAGTTCATTGAAATGTACTAACGCTTACTCTTGCCTACATGATATGACCATATAGGGACTGATGCTCAAGTTGATCATTGTCCTCCTTCCACATGGCTAGATTGGTTATACTTAAAGCTAGTTGGTGAGTACTCTATCTTGGGGAGCTTAGTCTATGTTGCTATTATCTATGTATTGAGACACTTTCTTATGATCTATTTGACTATTAGGGTGAGCCTAGTAGCTTTGTCGTGGCCCCCACTCTATCTATGTATTAAATGTGCTTGTTGACATGTTGTGAATCTATGTATGAGCTTTGAATCTTGTCTCTTGATTCTGATATTCATACAAATTTTCCTTTACCCCCTTTGCCCCTATTCTTGTCTATATGTCTTTATATGCTTCTACAACCAAGGATGTGTAATGACAAGTTAAGAGGTTTGTTTGGCAGTCCTTTAGGTTCCCCATTCGTCATATCACATCTAGGCCCTAGACCTAGGTCATGACAATAGCATATGCATTCATGTTCATTGATTTTATGGAAATTATGAAGAGGTTTAAGCCCAATTATATTTAAGTATATGATTTTGATAAGCTTATGGTTATGACAAGAATGTGATTACGTAAATGTGTATTGCTATTGACTGTTTGAGCATATTGGGTGCTTGCAACATATTGATTACTGAATAAGCTATTCCTATGCATGAGAAACATGATATTGAACTATGATTTAGCTTTATAGCCCATGAATTAATAATTATGAGGAATAATTTGCTTTTGAGCCTAACTATGCATTGAAATGAATGAAAATGACTTGCCTCTTTGAAATCATGTATATATATAAGTATTCTTATGGAATGTTGACTTACCACCAATAAATGGGGATGCCAAGGCAATTCCCAAGGGTCCTCTCCTTTTCCTTGAACTATGTGCCAGCATATGAATGGTAGCCATCTACAAATGGCTGGATCGTAAGGGATGGTTATTCATTTATGAAATAATATTATATACTTGATAAGAAAATCCTTCCGAAATGGTAGGGTCATAAAGAAGGTTGCCACTACATATGAAATGACTGAGCATAAGGTGTGGTGTAGATTACCTTTGCCAAGTAATCTTCTCTAACCGATAGGATGTAAACATCGGGAAAATTAATGTAATGGCTTACATGTATTTGAAATTTAGGTTAAGGTCTCACCGCCACTATTTATGAGCATTATCGCATTTTATGCCTAATGGATTTCATGTCATATCATTATATACTCTTCTTTAGATATATGATTCTGTCTATATTGTGGGCCCTTGTCATCCAACCTTGCTTGTAGGTTTGGTAAGTCATATGCATACATCCCACATACTTAGTTCATTTAAACATACTAACGCATACTTTTACCTACATAATCTCACCATATAAAGATGAGGAGTATAATTCATCCACTGCTTGACATCTTGCTTAGATCTTTGTGATTTGCTTGTTATGGCGAGTCCTACCTTCCAAGGACCATCCACCATCTTTCTACCTATGGTGTTTTTTACTTGCTTTATTAACCTTGTGTGTGAGCCTAGGATGTGTCTTGGCCTCTAACCTATCTTACTATTAAAGGCACTGCTAAACATCTTGTACACTCTTTACGTTATATCATAAGCATCATATTTGAAATAATGCTAATGGCTACCTATTGGTTATGTTCTTAAGAAATAGTTTAATGTTATCTTACGAATGATGTTATATCTCGAACTGCCCCTATAGAGTGAGTCATACTTACCTGTCCCTTAGTATTTATGTGCTATGAGCTATATGAATTCATGCTACTCCAATTCCTCATTACACCCTATAGCGTGCGTCCTATTAACCCATCCTTAGACTTATGTGTTTACTTTTTCGTTTGAGCTTCTGTATGGATGATGTGGATATGAATACTATAAATCTTGTTTGGGAACTCTTAGGTTCCCATTCACTATGTCAATCCTAGACCTAGGCCCGGGTTGTGTCAAGAACATATGTGAGCTTAACCCACCGATTACTTCATAAAATTCAAACCTCATGAATGATATGTGTAAAGCAATGGGTAATATAGGTTTAATCTTAAAATCAACAATACAATATGAAAGTCAAGTAAATTCATAAGTCCACAGTGAAACTATAACATTAATTACCCATGCTTAGATCAAACTTTAAAGGGACAATGCATATTCAAATCATGATAACACTAATGTAATTCAACATATTAGGGCTTGAATCAATTTAAAATCAACAATAAAATATAGCCCATGCTTCAATTGAATTTAATAAATGGTTATTCAAAACCCATAGTCAATCCCACATACCTAAATTAATTAAGAAGAAGCACAAAGAATTTGATGTATATTGGAGCCCTTCCTTGAATCCCAAGCTCATTCTCCACTAGAGTCTTTTTGAGGAGTGTTTAAGAGGGAGTAGAAAAATTCTAAGTATAAGAGTGAATCTGAATGAGGGAAATAGAGTTTAGGTCATTAGAATATCTTAGAATAGTATAAAAGGTTACAAAGGTCCCTTAGGAGAAGCCATAATTATGAAAGTGCCATAAATGAATCGTGTAGAAAATATTTTCCATGGGTTCCGTGGGAAGGTATATGGTCTATGAAAAGGTATATAGTCCAAACACGCGTACATGAAGCTATACTTAGAAAATTTCAGCAGGATTTCTTCACCTCAAGGGTGCTTCCATTAAAGGTACCACATACCGTGTGAATCTTCCCCGGTTGTACAAGCGTCCCTTAAAAGGTACTAAGTTCTGAGGTGCTGATTCCACACTTAGAATATCATTTTGGGAAGGAATTTCATGATACCCCAATGCACGGTCTATGAGAACCCGCACAGTCCGTATGGGTACCCATTTGGCTCACCTTAACAAAAATGGAAGGAACACAGTAAAGGAGGGTTTTGAAAGAACTAGCATAAATTCGTGATTCAAACTCAAAATTAGGTTAATCCAGATGCTTTGGAAAGATAATTCAAAGAGCTTCAATTTGGTAGATTGTAGGACACCTAGTAAGTTTTGTGCTAAAAGATATATCCATTGAAAGTTGAACCTTCTACCAGTTCTTATGAGAAGCCTAGCCAACAAAATTCCTTTGGACGTAGTTTGATGTAAGAAAGCCATGATGAACCTAAACCACATATATAAACTTCAATTGAAGTCTTATAAGTGAACTTAGCTTGAGCTTCAAATTTCCCTTCTAAGCTCACAACTTGAGGTGTATTACACCAAACTGCCAACAATTAGAATTTGAAATTCCAGATTGGAAGTGGGAGATAATCAATGTGGATTTCATCACAAGCTTACTGAGGTATAATAGAAAGCACGACTTGATCTAGGTGATTTTTGATAGGATGACTAGATTAGCCTATTTCTTGATGACAAATACTACTAATAGAGTAAAGGACTATGCCCATTTGTACATTCAAGAGATTGTAAAATTACATGTAGTTTCTTTGTCCAACATACTAGATAGATGATCTCAATTCACTACCCAATTATGGAAGTCCTCTCAGAAAGGGCTAGGTTTAATGTTAAATCTTAGCACTACCTTCCACTTGCAGAGAGATGGTCAGGCAGCACAAATGATGTAAACTTGGGAGGATATATTGAGGGACTACCTCATCGACTTCAAAGGAAATTGATATGACCACTTTCCTCTAATTGAGTTTTCCTAAAGCAACAACTTTCATTCCAACATCTGAATGGCTCCTTATGAGGGATTTTATGGTATAAAAGATATAAATCATCAACTCGACAGTTTGGGGTAGGGTATGGAGGGTTAATCAGGCTATATTTGGTACACCAGCCTATGGAGAAGGTAAAGATTATCAAAGATCGATATGGGACCGTACAAAGTCGCTAAAATTCCTACACTGGTTTTAGGTAAAGGGACCTAGAGTTAGAAGTTAATGATTGGGTAATACTTGAAAGTGTCACACATGAAGGGTGTCTAATATTTGGGAAGAATGGAAAGTTGAGTCCTTGATACATTAGTCCCTGCAAAATTTTGACGAGAGTGGGAAATGTAGCTTATGAGTTGGAGCTACAACTAGAGCTGGTAGCCATCTATCTAGACTTTAACATTTGTATGCTTAAGAAGTGTTTAGGAGATACATCCTGGGTTATGCTTGTTTAAACCATTGGAGTGAATGATAGTTTAAATTATGAAGACATCCCCAATCTAAATCCTTGATCATCATGTTCTCAAGTTGAGAACTAAATAGGTTGCATTTGTAAAAGTGTTGGGGAGAATTCAATCCATTGAAGAGGCCATACAGAAAGTTAAAGACGATTTGAAGGATAGACATATTGACCTATTTATGCTTCTTAATGTTGAAATTGATGGTAACAATTCATTTCTAATCTCTAAGTTACTTTCCCGATATTAAGTTGAGTCCTTACCACAGAGTTGATGTTCCTCTTTAGTCTATGAATATTTAAGTTTACATGTCTTTTACTATATTTGTGCCTAATAATGATATTACTAATGGTCTTTTAGTTCTAAATCTTGAGTTGATGTTGATTTCTAAAGTATGAGTATTCGATCATCTGAGTATTTATGTTCTTGACGGTATTCCTTTGAGAGGTCTCCCTGTTGCTCATCGTTTGTGGACGAATGATTCAAAGGAGGAGATATTGTAACCTTATCACTCTATTCTTGGTTGTACTCAGGATTCAAGACTCATTCTTACATATGGAATGTAGATTAGGGTCATAAGGTACCTCAAGTACTTATTCGAGTTCAAAACCTTCCTGTAAATTGAGTTTCTAGTGTTAAATTATAAAGGGTCAAATTTAAATGATCATAATTATTAGCAAACAAAGAATTATGTGTCGCATAATTTACTAAATAAACGGTCTTTGCATTAGCTTAACAACACAACTTATATTATGTCATTTGGAGTTAGGAGTTAAAAGCTATTGTTGTTTTACTAGAGACTGTCACATGCAAAGTGTACCTACGAAACCTATTATGGGCTGTGGTTTGAGTTATGTCCTATCTACTAACTCGTGCAACAAATTCTTAAAAATCCATTTTTGGTTCCAGATTTGACAAATCCATTTTTGGGTTGTAAAAACTTTTACGGGCCATAGATTTGGCTCATGGAATAGGTCCAGAGGCCCTGAAATTTGCCCAAAAGTTTACGAAAAGGTTCCAATGAGATATGATGAATTGAGTTGTAAAATTTTCAATGATACAAGATGAATGAGTTAATCATAAGGTTTAGGCTTTATTAGCATATTGACTCTTAAGAGGAGTGGTGTACACCAAATTGAGTAAGCATAAATCCAACACGAGCTCAATAACTACACAACCGGCGTAGGAGAGGTTTGAATGGTAAAATTGAATATTTCCTATTGTCCCAAAAAGAGGAATTGGTATTACTAATTTTGAATCCACTAATGGGATTTCCAATACCCTGGAACTTATTGGATGGATGTAGGTTTTGATCCTTGGTTCCTTTCAATCAAGGAGACCTAAAAACTCT